>JBBELK010000240.1:0-60272 GCA_037783545.1 Henricia sp. BOLD:AAB3569
GAAGATGCTTATTAAAGGCCCTGTAGATGATCTGTATTTTAACGATTCTGCAAATAAAACCATTATAAATCAAAAGAAAGACATCAACAAACTCATCCGAAGAAATTTTAGCTTTGTCAAATGTACCACGGTTAACAAAAAAATGAAAATCCATATGGGTTTTACTGGCCTTGGCGGGGTGTTTCAAATATTCGTTCTCAGTTGATCGGGTACTATGTGGCTTGCGTCATGCACTATGTGACGCACATCATATACTGCGTGTGCGCGCGATCCATAAAAATGCATCGCGTTGGAACACGCACACGCAGTACACAGCGCCTATTAATTGTGGACCGCGCAGATGCGAACCAAAAATAAGTAAATCGTTTGCAAACGATCTAAATAATTTCATCTTTACAGATTATTTTCTGGTAAAATTATATCATTTTGAGCGGAAACCTTTCATTGGGTAGTTGCTATTAATTAAATCTTTACTTTCAGAACTTTTCCCCTGTAAACTCGTCGATCCCTTTTTTGGTCATTGCAAATGATACACTGGGCCTTTAACTCATTATCTGGTATGTGTTTGTTTGCATCAGCTTGCGTCGTCAGATAACAGCCATCAACAAGCTTGCTGATCGTGGCTTGTATTTCTTTGACTACGGCAATGCGTTTCTTCTTGAAGCAAGCAGAGCAGGTGCGTTGAGATTTATGTGTCGGGATGATTTAGTCAGACATTTTGGTTTAAAATATAGCTCAAATGAAGAATACCAATTGTGTGAAGTGCCATACTTTGGGGGAGGGGGAGTGGAGGGGGAGAGATTTAAGTTTAGCAAACAGGAGTCAGACGGTGCGAAAACAACAGTTAGACACTTCAGGTACTGTGTAAAGAGGTGTATTGTCCAGAAGCAACAGCACGCCCGCTCGCACCTTTTTCCTGCATTTCCTCTTGATTGCTTCTTTTGCAATTGAGTCTTTCCACAGTAAAGGGGGCATTTTGGCAACTCAGACCATATTTTCCAGGAAATACCTTTGTCTGGTCTCGAAAAAAAAGAAATAAGTTTCAGTTGTTCTGAAGAGATAACTAATTAGGCCCAAAACATGCCTTTCTAAAAACCCTTTGTACAAGTTTCCAATATACGCTCGTAACCGTGACGGACACTTGTGTTACATTTTAGGCCGTCCCGGTTACGAACGTATATTGAAAATTTGTACACAGGGTTTTTAGAAAGGCATGTTGTCACACTATTTGTAACCCTTTTTGGGCCTAAGTTATCTCTTCAGAACAACTGAAACTTATTTCTTTTATTTTGAGACCAGACAAAGGTATTTTCTGGAAAATATGGTCTGTGTTACCAAAATTAATGCCCCCTTTAGCATGGAAAGACTCAATTATCAAGTGTAATACAACCATCGAATGCAATCCTAATCAATGCTAAAAATGTACTTAACTAAAGCACTGAAGTTTGTACAGGACAAGTTCGTAATTATTTCCATTCGTAGGGGCCGATGTGAAGAAGGAAGGTGATGAGACTGGGAACCGATTCCGATATCCATCCTATATCCAGGATATCATGGGGTGAGTCTAGATGTCTTTTAGTCCTATACCCAAGAAAAAAAAGACAATGTGTTAAACAAGTGCAACCTGTAATTTGTTTTTGTCCTTTTAGGGATATATTTTCCCTGGGTTTTGGTCCGTTCCGATGGGTGTGTACCTCAGGTGACCCTAATGACCTCACAACCACTGATGAAATAGCGACCACCGTCCTGGAAGATTTCATCAGGCAAGGAGGTGGGAACTAATGTTGTAATAGATGTGGGAAATTTTCAGATAAAAACAAAGGTGTTTGTCACTGATCACTGGTCAAATTTTCCACAAATTGGCTAGAGGGTTACTTGTACTTCTTTGTGATCGTTTCAGTTGCATTCATTGTTTTTTTAATTACGGAGGTATTCGTGTGCACAAAAGGCTATTCTCATGTCTGGAATGTGCCATTAATTTGAGGTAAACGGAGGTATCCGGTTTCGACTTAAAGGCCCAGTGTATCATTTGCAATGACCCCAAAAAGTAATCGACGAGTTTACAGGGGAAAGTTCTGAAAGTAAAGATTGAATTAATAGCAACTACCCAATGAAAGGTTTCTGCTCAAGATTATATAATTTTACCAGAAAATAATTCTTAAAGATGATATTATTTAGATCGTTTGCAAATGATTTACTTATTTTTGGTTCGCATCTACGCGGACCAAAATGCATGGGCGCTGTGTACTGCGTGTGCGTGTTCCAACGTGATGCATTTTTATAGATCGCACGCACACGCATTATATGATGTGCGCCACAGAGTGCATGACGCAAGCCACATAGTACCCGATCAACTGAGAACGAATATTTGAAACACCCCGCCAAGACCAGGAAAACGCATATGGATTTTCATGGTGTTTTTTTAACGTGGTACATTTGACAAAGCTGAAATTTCTTCGGATGAGTTTGTTGATGTCTTTCTATTGATTTATAATGGTTTAATTTTGATTAAATTTGTTAATAACATCAAATAAATGTTGCCCCTTTCTTTAATGATATTGCAGTTCCAGAAACTACAAAACAGCAATATGAGGATAACATCCGATGGATTAAAGAAGCAGCCAGGCACAAACTAGTAAGCAAAAAATCACATTTTCATCTGAATGCATAGATTACATCTATAGATTTTGCCAAAATTTGATTATCTGGTAGTTATTGGCAGTTCAAATTTAGTATACATCGAACAAAGATTTGAAGGAAAATAGGGAGGTTTCGCAAGGTGACGAATAGGTTACGAATACGGATATGATAACGGTAACCGTTCACTGAACTGGGTTTCGCACTATGTGAATACGATCTGCTAAATCTGCTCTGCGCTTGGCTATGTTTTCAGCTGATTTTGCTCACTTTCTCGTGGGCATGACTCAATAAATTCGACTGGTATTGATGGAAGATACATCACAAAGAAACAAAATGCATACAACTTATTAATCCTTCACGAAAAAAGCGAAAAATCTGCATAACCGGTATCTGTTTTTATGCTACGCGTATGAAGGCCGATAACCGTAGTCAACGTGTGTAAAAACATGTGTACTACGGTTACGCATCACACGAAGCGCATAGAGTCATGACGTATCCGTATCCGTATCGGTATTCGTGACGGTGCGAAACCTCTCTATTATACCTCCTGGCATCAACAGATAATCTAATTCTAAGAAATAATTTCCACACTTTTCACATTTTCTCCTTATAAATTGCTTTAATTCAGTTTAAGTGCACAAGATAACCATTCACGAGTGCACGCAGTGCCCTCTATTGTCGTACTTACATGTATGCACGGAGCACTCACGCCGTAATTCTGTGCATTCTTTACAGAATTGGATGATCTGTTGATTCCAGGAGGTAATTTCCTTCAAATCTTTGTTCAATGTATATAGAAAACAAATACCATTTGTTTGTTGTGTGCATTGCCGATCAGGTTGTCGGTTCCCAAGCGCGAATCCTATACTCGGACCAGCAAGGTCGCATGGCTATCGCATCTGCCTTTAACCAAGCCGTCAATGAGGGCAGGCTTCGTGGACCTGTCGTTATCAGCCGAGACCACCATGATGTCAGCGGGACCGATAGTCCATTTCGGGAAACGTCCAATGTGTATGATGGATCGGCATTTTGTGCAGGTTCGTGAGGCCCATTTTGTCATTTACATTTATCTAAAATTTTATTTCAAAAGGTGACAAGTGTTGTAACAAACGCCGCATGAATTTATTTCTGTCTGAAATGCTGCCTTTTTGTAAGAAATAAAAAGAAAATTTTTCTTTGAAATGAGTGTGTGCGCTTGTTTTTTTTTTTTAATATTTTTTTTTACCATGCATGGATTTTAAAGGTTTTCTGAAGCATTGATGTATCTGTGAAGCTCAACATGTTCCAGGCTAGTTTATCAACATTCTCCGTTACGTAGTGCAGATCTAAAGAAAAATGTTGGTAAACTAGCCTGTTAATTAGGGTTTGCCCTTACCCGACGTATATTAGCACTGTATACTCAGTGCTCTCCCGAGACACTATGAAAAACTTCATAGCGTGCTCGGGTGGGATTCGAACCCACGACCTCCTGCAAAGAAGGCAAACGTCTTAACTCGCCTGCAAAAATTTCAGCCACATAGATCTTCCAATACTTCTGAAAACCTTTAAAAGCATGGTTTTTATGAGTGCTAAAAACGAGTGCGAATGCTTATTTAAAAAATGCCTTGGCTTCAGGGCTGAACTGTTTGCTTTTCACTCTTGCTCAACAGACATGGCCGTACAGAACGTGATTGGTGACTCATTCCGCGGTGCGACGTGGGTGGCTCTACACAATGGGGGTGGAGTGGGTTGGGGCGAGGTGATTAACGGAGGGTTTGGCCTCATGCTGGATGGAACAGAGAGAGCAGGAGAGAGGGCTAAATCCATGCTGGCGTGGGATGTCTCAAATGGGGTAAGTAGGGTAGGGGTGCTGCCCTAGGGTGGTCCTTGGTTTTTTTTGTGTCACATGCACGTGCAAAGACGCTGAGGAATAATAAAAAACTAATGGACCAATGAAACACCACAGCTGCTTGATGAATATTTGATATACAAATATTGACTGCAATGAGAAAAGGAAGGGGCATGCGCGATTTGCTGCGGGCGCTCATCTCCCGACTCCTTGGCTTTTGAGCCTGCAATTTTTTTATAGGCTACTGCTCGGGTCTGCAGTTTCCTTCCCCAGTGCAAGCACCAGGTACCCATTTTACCCCTGGGTGGAGAGAAGCAATGCGTGACAAAGTACCTTGCTCACGGGTACACGCACCATGGATGAGCCGGACCGGGATTCGAACCCGCTACCTTTGGAACTAACCCAGGTTTTGAATACGATCCACTAGACCGCTCCGCCATAGTACTCCACATAATTTCTACTAGTTCTTTTATACCCGATATTTGTTGAAGGTTGCCCGACGTAGCTGGGCTGGTAACACCAAAGCGAAAGAGACAATCTGTCGTGCCATGGAGGCTAACAATAAACTGAAAGTAACCATCCCACACAATGTGCAGTCGGATATACTGGACAGTGCTCTCAGAGACTAGGGTTGGTTAATATAACCGAAAATTACTAAAAGTTGTCTGTATTGCATAAACGTTGAAAGACGGCGCTATTTGCCATTTGGCACCACATCAAATGTGACCTGCTATGGCAAATTTACTTTTTAAAAGGGTTTGCAGTAATTTTGCCCCAAAACCACCCCGCCTTGACCACGGCCTGTGCACGAAGTGGTTTTGGGGCGAAGTGGCATTTGGGCGCGGGAGTGTTTAGATGAAGTGATTTGGGGCGAAATGGCACTTGGGCGAAGTGGTTTTGGGGCGAATTGAATTTACGTCTCGCGAGACGAAAAATAATTGTTTTGCTCATTTCTCAAAGACTATAGCACTTCAGACAAAACCATTTCAGGGGAAGTTTTCTACGGTCATCATGTTTATATTGTGTAAGTTATGTGTAAATCTGTGAACATTTCTGGTTCTTCAGGTTGCCAATCATGTGTACTGCCTTTAATATAAACGTCTAGACGAGCATTTGAACACCCATGCATTTTATGCACAAAATTCCCACATTCGAAATACGTTTGTGTTCGCTTTAACGTCCATGTAATACATTCCCTCTTCCACCAATGTACTTGGCCAATGTGATCTTAATCTGGTTCGTGACCGCATCACATGCACACGCGCTCCCATTAGTTTGTACATTACTTCTGGTGACGTAGCACTTACCAACCGGATTTCCAGCATTTACCGTCAGCTTTAGAAGTCATATTTGTGATGCCAAGGTTTAGTGAATTTTAAACCTTTCTATTTATGTGCAATTGAAGGCACAGGCTCGCCAGCAATGCACGCGCGCCAAATTCATGCCACGAAACATGCAGCTCGATAGCAAAGGCATGGAGCTGCGTATTCATGGCACAAATTTGGCGCGCGTATTGCTGACGATAATTTTCAATAGACCTCAAACGTAATGACGTCACGCAATGTTTACCGCGGTGCATTATGGGTGAAAAGTGGGGACGAAATCTCTGCATCTCTAGTTTGCGTGCGTTGCATGCATAGCGCCTAGCGCATTATGCACGCAACTTTGTGAACTTTTCTAACCGCTTCACTGTCAAAAAAACGTAAAAAACAAAGATCGTAAATTTTTTAAATGGTTCGTGTCAACATAGTTGTGCCTGCGTGAGTTTTAAGCCCACGACGGACGCCGGAACTATAGTTTTAACTTTTAAAGGCACAGGCTCGTCAGCATTGCGCGCGCGTCAAATTCGTGCCACGAAATACGCAGCTTCATGCCTTTGCTATGGAGCTGCGTATATCGAAGCACGAATTTGGCGTGCGAGTATTGCTGACGAGCCTGTGTCTTTAAGGCCTCAGAAGGCGGTGAAAATGGCCCTGCAATAATTGTGGAAACAGAGATTTCGTCCCCACATTTGACCCATAATGCACTGCGGTAAACATTGCGTGACGTCATTATGTCATGTCTATTCAGGGTATTCTAAAGGTATTTATGTTTGTATGGTGTATGCGTTAACCTGGGTGGTTGTTATTCACAAGTAAAATTCTACATAATGCATTTCTTGAACAGTGCTTAGCTTCAATAATTTAACTTTATGCCATAAGACGAACATGCTTGCATTTCGTTAACTTACTTCCCCCGTAACTGTGGTTTGTCTTTATGATCAGTAAATAAGGGGGGGGGGGGAATGCAGTGTTACAGTGAATGGAAAATTTGAAACACGACAGTACAACAAAACATTAAGATAGACTTTACATTTATTGCTACCATCACAAATACAATGTAGAAGAAATTCAAATAATTACCTGAAAATAGAACATTTATGCTGTCCCTGTAAACATGTTGAAATGCACTAATACTAGGAAACCTCTTTGTTGTATTAAAACAATCTCACCAATACAGCAAGATATATAACAGTCAAACCTTGTAACAAGTAATAGGATCCTAATAGCCCGTATTCCTGAACGCGTGAGGGCGCTCGAACTATGTGATTTGGGGGGAATAGCCATAGCTGACAGTGGGGAAAAAAGAAAACGTTTGGAAGGTGTGTGCGCAGCGTGGGGCCCTCAGAAATACAGCCTAAAGACCTTTATCATGCTGCGGCCATCTTCCCTTTTCTCCTATTAAAATGGATGTAACCAAAGCGAGGCTTGCAGGAAAAAATAGTTACAGTGACATGTGTAGCGCGCTCAAGAAAACACGCATTGCGGACAGTGATTCTTTCAAAACAACAACTGAAGATTACACGCCGTATCACACGGTCACGCAGATGCAGCAATGGTGCCCGACACGTACTATGGAAAACAAGACAAAGATGGCCGTGCCATAATAAAGGTCAATTCATTTGTTCATGACGGGTTTCATTCCTGATGATGCAAAGGTTTCTATTATCTCAAGGAACTATTAAACTACTTATTAACACGGTTCAATTAATCTTGACCAAAATTTTACTTAATTAGTAGACAAGAAAAACCTTAATATTCAAAGTTTTGATAGCAATTGCAATAAACAACATGTCAAACAGAAGGTACAAGTATAGACCGTATCGAATAGCTGCCATCTTGTTGGGCACCTTTTGTTACTTGAACCGGTTCAACAATGTAAGGACAATGTGCAACCATGCATGTCCTCAAGGAACTGCCCACAAGATGGCGGCTATTTGATACGGTCTATTCAACCTTTAAAAGCACAACTTTAGGCTAAAGTGCCATTATGGCAAAACTAAGGTTTAAAACCTACAATGTAATTACTTATTTTAAATTGTGATAATTAATAGATGCTCAATACTAATAGCATAAAAACCTTGACACATTTGAACCAAAAATGCAAGGGAAAGCTCTTTGAACAAAGAATCTAGCCTCGTCTACACTGGCAAACACTTTGTTTGCAAATGTTTTTCTGTGTCTCTACATTGGCAAACATAAACAAACTCAGAATGGTCATGAAACACGAGCAAACAGATGTGTTTGCCAGTAGCTGCATGACCAAACTTGTTTTATGTGAAATGTTTATGGGGCTTTAATTACTGTTTGCACAAGTGTTTGCCGGTGTAGGCGAGGCTGTTAATAGTTTTAAGTGCATTTGAACACACAACACTAGACCTACGCCATTTAAAAGTACGTGCTCAAACATGCAACATCTTTTGACGCTCATTTAAACATTTTACTGATTATCTTTACCGTCCTAATCAACCTAACATCTGGAAAACAAACTAATTAGAATTGAACATTATTATTATTATATGTGTATACAGTTACCACCCAGAGGCATGCCATGAATACAACGTATATCTTCATATCTACATGTACATACTGGCACCACGATTAAAAGGTTAATCCTAGAATTACACGGCAAAATTACAAAAATTGAAATGTGTGAAGGAAATGTATTCAAACTATGATCATTAAAGAGTTAAATGTTTCTAGAAAATTGACTATTTATTTATTTATTTATTTAATGGGTTCAATGAACTTCAATTCGCAGCCCGTAGGCTGAATTAATTGCATGAAGCTTACAAGTGTCTTCCACCTAAACATCAAGATACATAGGTGGGTGGTGCTATTGGCAGCCGACGGACAGAGACACCAGGGAATCCCGTAACTCTTCACAAAAGTATGCTTTGGGATCTTTTAACACAACACACTGTACCAATGGCCTTACATCCCTTCCGAAGGATAGAACAAGTGTGTTTAAGTGCCTTGCTCAAGGGCACAGGTGCCCCAGCCAGCAACCCCAAGTTTTCACCCGAGTATTGCGAGTCAGTGACCTAAACCACTCGGCAACGGTACCCCACAGACTTCAAAATTGAGAGAAAAAATGCGGGAAGACAGTAACAGATTTCAAATAAAAATGGCAGTATTGAGATCACAGCAAAATGGAAAACTAATATAATAATGATAATGGTGGATTCTTATATAGCGCACATGTCCACCCTGCGGGGTGCTCCTGGCGCTGTTGCCATTATTATTATCGCTGCAATCAGGGAATCACCAGAACCATTTCGCTTTAACTAGGTGGCTGCTGGCCAGGCGCTCAACCCTATCAGCAGTTGGATTGTAGCATTCCCCTTAACAGCTTCCCATATATCGCTTGGGTTGACGAGGCAACTGGGATTAAGTGCCTTGCCCAGGGACACAGACACGTTGGTCGAAGTGGGGCTTGAACCCGCAACCTCTGATTTGGAGTTCCGCTTCATACCCACTAGACCACACGCGCTCCCACAAACATGATTTACAAAAATATGCTAGGTCACACCAAACATGCATATCAGAACTAAAATTCCAAACACTGAAGTGTAATATTAACACGAAAATAAACTCTTTGAAAGACTTGTTGTAGAGAGAGAATACGTGCCTTTATGAGTTTCTCTATTTCACAAAACCGAAAAAGAAAAAAATGACTATGAACTACTACACCCTGTTGATTATTATTGCATGCAGGTTTTGTGTTTGTTCTATCAAGTAAAAATACCTTGTAGTCGATATTTAATTGCACTTTTTCTAACCCTGAACAATTCTGAATTTAAAGCATGTGGTGCAAACTGAAAGTATGTTTTAAATCTAAATAAAACTTACAGTAAAGCATGCGTGATACATGTATTTTGTAGTCTATTTATTTTAACCCTGCTACTTACAAATTATTTTAGTTGGGTAAATGTATTAACCCTGCTCCGACATCCCTTGTGTGTGAAGAACACTATGCACGAGATAGGCTAACATAAAAGGGAAAACTTAACACAGTAAAGCCACCCTCACGTTGACCTTACGACGACACAGACCAGTCAGCGACTGGAATTTTATGACCAAGCTGCGCCAGAGCTATGCCCATGGCATCAAATTAGTTGGCGATTGTTTTGATACCTGTGTGTAGCTTCACTGACATTACGACAATCGGCATCAGGCGGCGCTAACAAAAAATCTTTCGTGAAGTTATCTCGATCGTCGGAGCCAACTTGAATGAAAAGATGCGCACGTGACGCAAGTGTGGCACACGCATCCCTTTTTTTCCCCAACCAAGCAGTGTGCGGAAAAATCACGCCGTGGAATATCCTCAAATCGTGCGTGACACAATCATGGTTGCGATTATTTTGGTGTTGAGTTGCCGTTTGTTCATAGATACTCGCACGGTTTGTTATGTTTTGTGACCTGAGCGTTACTTTTTTGCTTAATGCTTAGTGTTACGGTGCGCCGCAACAGAATCGCAGGTCAACCTGAGAGCGGCTTAAAATAGATACAAAGGATGGATTTGAATCAGCTGCAACATTTGATTTCAAGAAATCTGATAATTCCAAGACGAACCTGGACAAACATAACACTAAAAAAATATCTTATAATCTGCATCGGAATTCAAACCCAACATCTCTGGCAGATGCTCTACCAGCTGAGGCACAGTTTTTCCCCTTAGGTTTCCCCAAGACCTGTAAAAAACTGGGCAGATGCTATACCAGCTGAGCTATGAGGCACAGTGGTGTACTCCCTCTGGCTTTTCCCAAGACCTCTGATGCACTACAATCTTATTTTTTCTTAGTATTGCATCTAAGGAAAATAACAAATGCAATAGTTGGTAAAGGGGAAACCTGAGGGAGTACACCACTGTGTCACAGTGTCTCATAGCTCAGCTGGTTGGGCATCTGCCCAGTGTGTCGGAGGTCCTGGGGAAAACCTGAGGGAGTACACCACTGTGCCTCATAGCTCAGCTGGTAGAGCATCTGCCCAGTGTGTCAGAGTTCTTAGGGAAAACCTGAGGGAGTACACCACTGTGCCTCATAGCTCAGCTGGTAGAGCAACGGTGTTAGAAATCTCAAGTTCATATCCTGATGAAGACCATAACATTTTTCTCTCATCCCGTTTTGTTTCATTTTGATAATCTACAGAGATATGAAACTGGTAAAAAAATATTCCATGTATTCCATATTGCAATGTAAGTTGCACGACTCTTACTGCTTGAACTGCAAGGCAACCTATTCTCCGTTGACTTGGTTTATTCGACGTCTATTCCCCAAGGCACTGCCTGTTGGCGATGGCACTCGTTTGCCCTTCAGATGCTGTGTGTGGTAGTTATCCATGAGTGGTTTCACCACTTGCCACACCTATAAACAGAGAAAGGTAGAATTAAGCCATAAGAGCCGATGAGGTAGGATGCACCGGCCCCATAAGAGCCAATGAGGTAGGGTGAACCAGGCCCCATAAGAGCCAATGAGGTAGGGTGCACCAGCCCCATAAGAGCCGATGAGGTAGGGTGCACCAGCTCCATTAGAGCCGATGAGGTAGGGTGCACCAGCCCCATAATAGCCGATGAGGTAGGGTGCACCAGCCCCATAAGAGCCGATGAGGTAGGGTGCGCACCAGCCCCATAAGAGCCGATGAGGTAGGGTGCACCAGCCCCATAAGAGCCGATGTGGTAGGGTGCACCAGCCCCATAAGAGCCGATGAGGTAGGGTGCACCAGCCCCATAAGAGCCAATGAGGTAGGGTGCACCAGCCCCATATGAGCCAATGAGGTAGGGTGCACCAGCCCCATAAGAGCCTATGAGGTAGGGTGCACCAGCCCCATATGAGCCGATGAGGTAGGGTGCACCAGCCCCATATGAGCCAATGAGGTAGGGTGCACAAGCCCCATAAGAGCCGATGAGGTAGGGTGCACCAGCCCCATAAGAGCCGATGAGGTAGGGTGCACCAGCCCCATAAGAGCCGATGGGGTAGGGTGCACCAGCCCCATAAGAGCCGATGAGGTAGGGTGCACCAGCCCCATAAGAGCCGATGAGGTAGGGTGCACCAGCCCCATAAGAGCAGATGAGGTAGGGTGCACCGGCCCATATGAGCCGATGAGGTAGGGTGCACCAGCCCCGTAAGAGCCAATGAGGTAGGGTGCACCAGCCCCATAAGAGCCGATGAGGTAGGGTGCACCAGCCCCATAAGAGCCGATGAGGTAGGGTGCACCAGCCCCATAAGAGCCGATGAGGTAGGGTGCACCAGCCCCATAAGAGCCGATGAGGTAGGGTGCACCAGCCCCATAAGAGCCGATGAGGTAGGGTGCACCAGCCCCATATGAGCCGATGTGGTAGGGTGCACCAGCCCCATATGAGCCGATGTGGTAGGGTGCACCGGCCCATAAGAGCCGATGTGGTAGGGTGCACCGGCCCATATGAGCCGATGAGGTAGGGTGCCCCGGCCCATATGAGCCGATGAGGTGGGGTGCATATGCACTGGCCCATAAGAGCCGATGAGGTAGGGTGCACAAGCTCCATAAGAGCCGATGAGCTAGGTAGGGTGCACCGGCCCATAAGAGCCGATGAGGTGGGGTGCACCAGCCCCATATGAGCCGATGTGGTAGGGTGCACCGGCCCATATGAGCCGATGTGGTAGGGTGCACCGGCCCATATGAGCCGATGAGGTGGGGTGCACCAGCCCCATATGAGCCGATGTGGTAGGGTGCACCGGCCCATATGAGCCAATGTGGTAGGGTGCACCGGCCCATATGAGCCGATGAGGTAGGGTGCACCGGCCCCATAAGAGCCGATGAGGTAGGGTGCACCAGCCCCATATGAGCCGATGAGGTAGGGTGCACCGGCCCATTAGAGCCGATGAGGTAGGGTGCACCAGCCCCATATGAGCCGATGAGGTAGGGTGCACCAGCCCCATAAGAGCCGATGAGGTAGGGTGCACCGGCCTATATGAGCTGATGAGGTAGGGTGTACCGGCCTATATGAGCCGATGAGGTTGGGTGCACCGCCCCATATGAGCCGATGTGGTAGGGTGCACCGGCCCATATGAGCCGATGTGGTAGGGTGCACCAGCCCCATAAGCTAGGTAGGGTGCACCGGCCCATATGAGCCGATGAGGTAGGGTGCACCAGCCCCATATGAGCCGATGTGGTAGGGTGCACCAGCCCCATAAGAGCCGATGAAGCTAGGTAGGGTGCACCGGCCCATATGAGCCGATGTAGTAGGGTGCACCAGCCCCATATGAGGCGATGTGGTAGGGTGCACCAGCCCCATAAGAGCCGATGTAGTAGGGTGCACCAGCCCCATATGAGGCGATGTGGTAGGGTGCACCAGCCCCATAAGAGCCGATGAGGTAGGGTGCACCAGCCCCATATGAGGCGATGTGGTAGGGTGCACCAGCCCCATAAAAGCCGATGAGGTAGGGTGCACCAGCCTCATATGAGCCGATGAGGTAGGGTGCACCGGCCCATATGAGCCGATGAGGTAGGGTGCACAAGCTCCATAAGAGCCGATGAGCTAGGTAGGGTGCACCGGCCCATAAGAGCCGATGAGGTGGGGTGCACCAGCCCCATAAGAGCCGATGAGGTAAGGTGCACCAGCCCCATAAGAGCCGATGAGGTAAGGTGCACCAGCCCCATAAGAGCCGATGTAGTAGGGTGCACCAGCCCCATAAGAGCCGATGAGGTAAGGTGCACCAGCCCCATAAGAGCCGATGAGGTAGGGTGCACCAGCCCCATAAGAGCCGATGTAGTAGGGTGCACCAGCCCCATAAGAGCCGATGAGGTAGGGTGCACCAGCCCCATAGAAGCCGATGTAGTAGGGTGCACCAGCCCCATAAGAGCCGATGAGGTAGGGTGAACCAGCCCCATAAGAGCCGATGAGGTAGAGTGCACCAGCCCCATATGAGCCGATGTAGTAAGGTGCACCAGCCCCATAAGAGCCGATGAGGTAGGGTGCACCAGCCTGCCTGAAGTGCCTCCCTGAGCTCCTGCACTTCTAGGGCTGTTTGGGAGATGCACAGCTCCAGAAGTCAGCTCATCCCACGCAGGTTTAATCAGGTTGAAAACCCAATAAAATGGGTTTTCTCTAGGAGCCTACAGGGTCCTCCCAGAAACAGGAAATGTCATTTTATTGCTGTGGAAATCACTTTGTTCAAACAAGTCAATACCAGAAGCGAAACAGTCATGAAAGCGATTCCAAAGTGATTGGTCAATCAGTGCCTTGTTATCCACAAGTTCACTACAATGTGATCAAGAAATGTTATTTTAAAAAAATTGTTGGTTTTTTTTGGGGGTGCCTGAGTACATTTTTGTTCTGTGAATGTCTGGTTACCCACCTTCTCATCCTGTAGTAGCTTTGTGGCTGTTTCAATGTCTGGTGCCATGAAGCGATCCTTGGTCCATGGCCTAAAAAATTAAAATGAACTTTACCTTGCGAATTCTATATATTAAATTATGGATTTTTCAGTTTGTTCAAGGTATTTTATTGTGAGTTCAGGGGAGACTTTGCCCTGTACAAAACTGAATGAAATATAGATAATTTCCTCAGGTTTTAATATTGAGATTGGTAAAAACCATCTCCAAATGGGAAATTACATAGCAAAATCTGAAATTTATGAAACTTTGGCACAATGTAAAAATTCAAAATCGTTCCCTCTTGCCCCATAACATGGATTTACCTTAATAACATGGCTCTTTCCACCGTATTGACAAACAATACTTTTATATTGTCTCAAAAAAATAATAACTGAGGGAGTAACTCAACCCCGAAGGGGCAACAAATTTGTGAAATGAATGAAACAAACTTACTTTACAACCGTTCGAACCAGTTTGTACACCTCCTCGAGTGGCGCTGTAGTCCTGAGAGGACGAAGGAATTCAATACCTTGGCAAGCTGCCAACAATTCAATGGCAAGTACTATTGGTGGAGAAAAAAATGGGTTGAGTTAATTAGAACAAGTATAAACTACTAAAGTGTCTAAATATTCGCTGGTAATCAGAAATGTCCATTGGTAAAGTGCAGGGAAACAGTTTACCGGTTGTACACCAGCAGCGGCGTAGCCAGGACTTTTTCATTTGGGGGGAGGGGGCACAGGGGGGGTGCACATTGCTTTTTAGTGGGGTTGCCCAGTGGCCTAGCGAAAGTGGCCAGTGGCCAGGCAGAAGTCGCTTCGAGGGGGTGGGGGATGGGTGACCTCTTCCCGTTCCACCACGAAAATAATTCCTTTTCAATTTGACATACATACATGCATGTATAATCAGGGCATACAGCACTCTCAGCAGACATCCAGTCACTTACACCTAGATGTATCGTTTTTTAAAATCCTGTTTTCCCTTTTTCAGGGCAACACATGTATCAGGATTTTAAAAGTATTGATAGCGATGGTAACATATGTACTCTGTCAGAAATTAACAACTGAAGCTGATTTTTAAAAATGTGTGCGCACGCATATTTTTACCAATCACTTAACATGCACAAAAACCATGCATGGGTTTTAAAACGTATTGATGCATTTATGTTTTAATTTCTGCAAACTAGTTTACCAACAATCTTCTTAAGATATGTTATGCCATTATTCCAAAAATCTGTAAAAATATTCATCTTCCAAATGAGACTGGGGACTTTAAGCAGAAAATGGGTTTTATGAAAAGAAAACGCGCATTTAATTGGCACGATGCTGAAACAGAAAATATGTGCTGCGGGTTTTATGAAATGAGCCCTGAGCTCAAGAACGTCTTGAACACACACACAATATACAATACTGCAGTTAGATTGGGAAATGGAATTCCGTGAATTATTGAGATGTATTTTTAAGTCAGGATAAATTATACAAGGGGCATTCGTGATGTTTACATCGAATTACACGCAAAACGAATGCCACGGGGTTTCACTATGAATTCTGGGTACACAGATCAAAGGTTGTTGCCAGGCGGGGCTTTTAAAAAGCAAAATTAGTTTCCTAAAGATACCGTTAAAGATAGTATACATGATTGGTAAACTGTTACAAATAGTTTTATCCCCCTGTGTGATTGAAGATAGTATATGCATGATTAAAACCAACCTGAGCAAAAACCAGCTCCTTACTTCGTCTAACTTTTGAGAAAACAGTCAAAAAAGGGTTTGCAGTCATTTCGCCCCAAAACCACTTCACCCTGAACCATTTGGCCCTGAACCACGGCCTGTGAACGAAGTGGTTTTGGGGCGAATTGGCATTTGGGCGAGGTAGTGTTTGGACGAAGTGATTTTGGGCGAAATGGCACTCTGGTGAAGTGGTTTGGGGGCGAAATGGCATTTGGGCGATGTAGTGTTTGGACGAAGTGATTTTGGGCGAAAATAATGGCACTCTGGCGAAGTGGTTTGGGGGCGAAATGGCATTTGGGCGATGTAGTGTTTGGACGAAGTGATTTTGGGCGAAAATAATGGCACTCTGGCGAAGTGGTTTGGGGGTGAAATGGCACTTGGGCGAAATGGTTTTGGGGCGATTTGAATTTTCGTCTTATGAGACGAAAACTAACTGTTTTACTCATTTCTCAAAGACTATAGCACTTCAGACAAAACCGTTTCAGGGGAAGTTTTCTACGGTCATAATGTTTATATTGTGTATTAAAGTTAGGCGTAAATCTGTGAACATTTCGAGATACCAATCATGTATACTGCCTTTAAACTTTGTCAATGCCCACAGACATCTACTATTCCCTCCTATTTTTGTCATAAATATACGCTTTTCTTTGTACTTACACCGCGATTCAATATTGTCCACCACGTTTCACTACTCGCAACTTGTGCACACGTACTAGGTGATGTCATTACACCGAGCCCAACGTGTACACCAGAGACCGCCCATGAGTTGTGGGCAGTGGTGTCAGCCACCAGGGCAGACATGCATGTATCACATCATGACAAAAAGAACACTCTGGTGTAAGTTGGTGTTACACGGTGTAAGCTTACTACTATGGTGCACATTGTAACACAAGATACTCAAGCAATACCATGTTCCACGTTCTCGACCACTGACAGACATTTCCTAGCTGAAAACCCTCCCATGCTAACATGGTCTTCCTGATTAGCACTGGTCGGTAGAGAGTCAACGGATGATGGGTGAGTTAGGACCTTGTTCTCTGAAACTAGAAAGAAACAGAATTACAGAGTATTTTTTAAGCCACACCAGTTCATTAAGAAACTATTTTTTTCACTAATTCCTAAAACAGCTTGAAGAGCAATGTTCCAAAATATGAAAGGATTTTCAATTCCAGTATAAAACTTACATTTGTTTACCTACTTGCATAAGTACTTATGCACTGGCTATTAGTAATAACCAGCTATGTAAACATAGCTGGTCGACTAGACTAGTCCAACCAATTGGCAACACCTGTAACAGTTACCTGGGAGCAAGTTCGACTGAGCGACTATAATTGACTATAGTCGACTAGAGTCCCTCGAATGACAAGAAATTTCTGTTGTTCGAGGGACTCTAGTTGAACTATATAGTTACATGTAACTATTATTATTATTATTATTTCTTTCTGGTATTCATACCAAGGATTTCTCAATAGTGCCCATTGCACTGTCACTCGTAAGCGTGAGGAAACCCATGAAGAATTAGAATTAGAAATAGCCAGAGACACCGGGGAATCCCCCTGCTCTTTACGATAGAATGCTCTGTGATCTTTAGAGTGCGTTACCACTACCTAACACACTGGACCAACGGCTTTACATCCCTTCCGAAGGATGGAGCAAGTGTGGTTGAGTGCCTTGCCCAAGGGCACAGGTACCGCAGCCAGATTCGAACCCGCAACCCCAAGTTTTCACCCATGATTGCGAGTTGATGGCCCTAACCACTCGGCCACGGTACCCCACAACTATATATAGTCGTGAATCAAATTTGCCCTTGGGTGTTTCTATACTGCAAACAAAATAATGGTATTTGGCACGGCAGTGGGAACGACGCATCCCAATCAAAAAGCATTATTGGCCGTTTGTACAGCCAAAATACCATTCCGCACACTGGGAATACCTTCTCCGACCAGGTTTTAATTTGCTGTTGAGCGCACGGACAAATTTAAAGCTACTGGATGCATGGATAACGATATCAAAGTGTTTCCAAAACAGTATTCGTGCCGAGTAGAAACACGCTCTATGGTAACTATAGTTTGCTCTCAAATTTGCTCAATGGCTGCAACATAAGCGAAAGTAATCAACATGAACACTTTTTAAATTATTAGGTTTATTATTTTTACCCAAAGCAGCAGCAGTACAGTGAGCCAACATGAAGCCGGAATTGATCCCACCGTCGTTGACTAAGAAGGCTGGTAATTCACTCAGTGCTGCAAAAAAACAAAACATAAGAAATAAGTTTAATTGCGGTATTTCACAAACAAAATATTCTTCCTCGTGTCTTTGATTTGGCTTGATATAGCTCCAGGTTTAAACCTCAAGACAGTTACTTCATACACGTCCTTTATAGTAGTGACGCACTGATCCCACGGCTGTGCCTAACGAATTGAATATTCCAATATTCGATCGTCCATCAAATATTCGAATAGCATTTTACCAAATCGAATATTCGGTATGTGCTTTTTCCACTCCAAAGAAGTGAAAACCCTTTTTTCTTTGCCAAAAAGGCCGCTTTAAAGGCACAGGCTCGTCACACGCAGCTCCATGCCTTTGCTATGGAGCTGCGTATTGCGTGGCACACATTTGGCGGGCGCGCATTGCTGACGAGCCTGTGCCTTTAAGTCATGTTCGCGTCTAATGAGTCCAATGTACAAGGGCCGAGGATAATTTCTGCAAAAACTCTTCGGGCGAGAGACTGCTATGCAATTAAGTTACAATATGAAATCTATAGTTTGAGCACAGGTTATTTTTTGAGGCGGTAAATTCAGCAAGGGTAACATAACTCCCCGTGAGCTGTAAGTTCAGATGTTCCAAAATCAATTAATTTCACGGCAAACTCGTTTGTCAAAATCTTAGAAAAGATTCACACATCGAATATTCGATCGAAAATAAAACAGATTTTTTGAATAGTAAATTATTTAAAAATGCACAGGCCTAAAACCTACATGACTTTTTTTGGTTAAAAATGCGGTTTTGCAGAAGAATAAGAAAATCCACGGAGAAAACCAGACAATTAACATCTCTGTTGACTTTTGGAATAACTATCTGGTACAGTTATTCTGTAATTGGTATGGGAAATTTGCACTTTTTTGAGCTAGCTATCTTAGTCCGCATGCCTTGTTCTCTTAAGTTCCATGATACTTGTATACACTTACATGTATAACCAGTACACATTTGAAACAAAGTTGGCCGTGGTGCCACTCCAGTTGGCCTCATGTGCCCTTTGAAATTTGGACAAAATAATGGCCAAAGTGACCCACCCCTTATTTTCGTAATGTTGGGGCCTGACATTTAGTATAGCGACTGTGATCTATCTACTTACATGGGTTTACAAGTCGTTCAATTCTTCGTTCACTGATGGATGCCAGTTCATGTATGCCAATGGCCAGATAGTCCAAGACCTGTTATGAAAACAAACCAATCCAAATTATTTCTAAACATTCCCCTTTACAGTTCAGATTAGCACAATTTTGACAAATACGTGTTGGCACCTTAGTTGATTAAATTTGTGGATTCTTGCACCGCACATGTCTAATGATATGCGTACTCTAGGCACTGTTGCCAATATCAGGGAATCACTAGAAGGCTGCCAAGGCGCACAACCCTCTTAGTTAGTAACTGTACATCTCGATGTGTACATAAATGTTGTGCTTCCAAGAAAAATCATGTTAAACCATTGCGACGACATGAGTGTTTGTAGTGCATGAATTAGCACAAAAAAAGCATTTTTAATTTCGTCACAACTTTTTTTAGTTTTAGATTTTTTCCCCCCATTTATTAACCTAGATCTTGACACTAGAGGGAGTGTAAATTAACACATTCTGGCAATGTATAGTCACAGGGGTGGTTGACTCGAAGTGTTGCAAAGTATGACCTTTTGTGAGAAGATTCATACAATGAATTTAAAAATGACTCTCAAGAGTCAGTATTTGTGGTGCTTGATCTGTTCTTAACTTTTTGCCAATTCCATTTGCCTTTTTAAAAAATTGGTAATTTGTTTTGGCAAAAATGATCCCTGCGCCAACTAGTTAAAATGGTAAACGTTAAACTATTCTTTTTTTGTTTTGAAAATGCACAGTACTATAGTCAAAAGTTTGAGAACATCTTAAGGCCTGTCCGCATTGGACTTTTGGGAAAACAAGACAATGGGTATAACTTTTCCCATTTTAAGTCCAATGCGGACAGCCTGGGATGTTTTCCTCTCAGTAACTTTTTCTGAGACCAGCGGTTACTTTTCCTGGCCAACTTTGACCAGGGAACTTTTCCCGGAGACAAAAAGTCCAATGCGGACACAGCAAGTCAGTAAAAGTGCTTTGGAAGCATATGCCTGGGCCGTAAGGGTCAAACTGCGAAGGGACACTGCGCATGCTCGCCCATGGTCTCGGTAAAATTTTACAGTGTCAAAAAAGCCAAATACGGACAGCAGTAAAATTGAGCCATTTTTTATTTTACCATCGTCTCAGTAAAACCTCCCAAAAAACAAGTCCAATGCGGACACGACTTTATACTCGATGTATATTTCTCTAAAACACTCCTATAATGAATAAATAAACACGTTATATGTGTTGCACTAACCTTAGCTGGATACTCGCCATGGAAGTTGCCACCAGAAATAAGCTCCTGACGATCGACAAAAACCATCTGGTTTACATCAACAGTCAAGGAATTCAATCTTTTGGAAGTATATACAGTTGTATCAGATGTTTACATACAACTGTGTTAAAACTGGTGTGCTTAAACTTGCATTGTCACCCTTTTTGTAACAGTCTTTACTAAAGTCGTGATTTTGTGGAATTCCTCACATGCTTGCAGTACTTAAAACATAGCTTGCACACCTTGCAATGGTTCGGGTAGTCCTTTTTACCATTTTGGTTGATGATGGTAGAGATGTACATGTATGTAAACGTCTGACTTCAACTGTATATGGGAAATAGGCAAGCAATCTACTATCCTAGACAGGCTCGTAACCAGGGGGGGATCGGGTGGATCGGACGATCCCATCCCCCCCCCCCCCCCCCAACCCCCGCGGAACAGGGAGTTCCGCTCTACAAAATAAAAATTCAATAATTCGAACAAAGTTAGTACCGCTAAGTGTTTTTGGTGTGATAAAAAATTATTGTGTTTGTTTTGTTCAGCTCACATATGTTCAGCAATTTACTCACAATTTAATTTAGTGTATTATTATTGTATTATGTTGTTGCAATGTACATGTATATCACACAGTGATCATATCTGAAAAGGGGTCATCTACTTATCCATGGCATGCATTCTTCGTTATGTATGCAATGTTATGTATAGCCGGCATTTTACTGTTTCAAAACTAGTCCCTGACGGCACTATTCGATCCCCCCCGCAAAACTCGCTGGTTACGGTACAGTGTACCGTACAGTGGTTACATTGTGTTCTGATATGAGGTGAAGCAACTCATGATAGAGTGCCTTGCCCAGGGGTACAATCACCACAGACACATCTAGGGTTAAAACCCACAAACTAATGTCTGGAATTCAGTGCAGTACTGATATGAAGAATTCCTTTGCAAAAACAGATAAATGCTGTACAAGATATTTCATGTATCTCAATATTTTTGTTGCGTCTTTCAAAAAATATCAAACAAAATGTATATTTTGAAGGGTATTTTCTGAAAAGTATAACAGAACATCTTAAGGTACGTGACATATCTTGAAATGGATTTATCTGTTTTTGCAACTGAACTCTTTATATATTCAAATATTATTAAGGATACAGGATTGTCTGTTGCACTATTCATTTCTGTCGTTAAGATGGTATGGACAAACTCGATAGTATCATTAACAATGCCGTGAACCTAGGGAGGAAAAAAAAATTTTTTAATACAAGAATTTTTTTACGAATCCTTACGCACTGCGCAACCCCGCTTGCGCAACTTGTTATTGCTTAAGCTGCGCAACATTCATGTGATAATTACACGCAAAAGTTGCGCAAGCTATGCAATTTTTTGGTGAAATCGGCTGCTGAAGCAAAACATGCTGCTAAAGCAGAAAATGTGTACTGACCAGTTTTCAAAAACCGGGTTTTTCTGGGCTTAGAATTTCTGAAATCTCTTTTAATAATAAATAATAACCAGTTCTTACCACCTTCAATCACATGTATAAATTGCTTTTACGTGACTGAAGGGGCCGGATAATGGGTACCTGTGAGGGTAGAGAAAGCTAATGTGTTTGATTAGTCCCTGTGCGCATAAGCAGCATGGGACTGTATACTCCCCAGGGAGCTGAGAATGATTAAGGAATGATATTACTGAGCCCAATGACCAGGGGTAATAAATGCAGAAAGCGCATTGAGAGATCTGTCGCTATATAAGAACTGTCTATTATTATTATATAGCGCATTCCATGTCGTCCAGCGTCTCAACGCACTTTACAATAGGCTTGAGCAATTCTAACTTTTTTGAAAATGACTCAAATTTTACTTACGAATTACGATTCCGTTTGGATCAGATTGTAAATATCTAGCAAGCCTACTTTACACTGAGATACACCGAGATACATCGAGATACATCGGCAGGCGGGCTCTTTAGGCAGCCAAGCCAGAATCCCCCTCGATATCCCCTTTGCCTATCGATCATTTTGAGAGAAAAAATTTGACATGCCTGTGGGCAGCAGCGCAGAGTGTATGCATCCTGTACTCGGTCACAGAAACGATGGCTCTCAGATATTTCAGAAGGATAAACATCAGAGGCAAGGAGTGAGCGTAGGTTACTGGCCACGTTTATCTGGCCTTTGTGAGGTCGAGCTGCATGGATATCTGGGAGACGAAAACAAAATAAAGAAAAAGTATTGAGCGCTTGCGAACCACGCACACAATGCAGTAAGCGTGTGTTGCACCTTTTCAATTCTGCAGACACACAGCAAAATACCAATATAAGATGCCGTAAAATTGGCAGCGTACACACGCAGGCGGTGGTCTGCACAAACCCAATACACAAAACACACCGTCTTAACTTAAACAATTAAATAATTAGGGTCTGGGTTTGTTTTTGCCCTTGTACCCGACGTATATTAGCACTGTATACTCGGTGCTTTCCAACCTAGCTCATAGCACGCTATGAAGTTTTTCATAGTGTCTCAGGAAAGCACTATATACATCGGTTGAGGGCAAAAATTAACATTAATTCACCCCGACGCAAGCTAAACCAGTTACTGACAAATTAAATAATTAAAATTCCTCAAGACATGGCTTTGAAATTCCAATTCTTTCAATAAATGTATAGTCGAGAAACCAATTAGAAAACTAAATTGAAATCTGAATAGGACTTGGCCAATTGGTTGAAAATGCTTCCTAATGGTTCCAACTAAGCAGCCCCAAAACAACTGGAAAAACAACCCTATTGGTCCGAACTGATTCCAATTGGAATTACTGAATTGCAAATTGGAAATTGGAAATAATACTGATGATGTAAACTTACGGCTTTGAAAAGCCGAGTTGGTTCCCTTTAAGACATCCAATGACAAGGCAGCAATCACATCTGCCTGACGAGCAATGGCTGCTGCTCGCTCCAAGGCTGAAAAAATTACATCAAAATCATGTTTTAGATTTGACTTTTTTTTTAAATAGCTAATTTGGCTAAAAACGAAATAACTGATAAAATGATTAATGTTGCTAAGAGTATATACAAACAATATTGGTTTTAAAGGTAGAGTACATGTTTGGCAAACTGTTTAAAATGGCATTATTTCCACTTGTAATTGAAGCCTATGTCGAGAAAACTACCTTGTAGAAATTTCACCAACATACTGTAGATGCAGTAATACTTCATAAAAACCTGAAAAATCCAAGCATGGTTTTTTGTGCATGAATAAATGGCAAAAAAAAAATCGCCTACAGGCTATCTTTGGAAATTCAAATAGTTTTGACATTTTTCTCATCAATTGGGGGCACTTCCGATGAAGTAATTTCACAGGATGATTACTACCATTACCATCTTGATGTAACCGAGATGGTATTTGATAAATATAGGAAACAGACAGTGCTCAAATTGACGCACAAATTAACTCCGCACGACTTTCATAAAAGGAACTTAATTATTTAACTAAAAATTAGTTCCAGTTTAGTATTTAAAATGTCATTGTTTTCATACATTCAAAATTTATTAAAAGACTAAAATAACAGTCAAGCAAACCCATGGTAAATTCAGTTGCCATCTTGAAAGATGCAAGGCAGTACTACGGCCCATGCACATGCCAACCGGCAGCCTGTGTGCACCACTAGTGGTCAGGACAGAATAACTAACCAAAGGTGGCCACCAGACTGCCAGGGCAAAGGAATTCCAAGCTCGCCAAAGCACAAAATATTCCAGTAATACCATCTGCAGCTGGGGCACCACCTTGATTACAATTGTTCCTTACAAAATACACAAATACCAAGGAACAATTGTAAACAGGTAGCACATGGCAAAATATTTAAACAATGCGGCAAGTATGTGACAGGACAATACTGACCTGGTCACATTGATAACAAGTAATACCCCTAATGCATAGTTCCGACCTGTCAATCAAGCCGAACCCGCCGACCAATCACAACAAAGCTAGCAGACAGCGCCCACATAGGTCAAAGTGCATTGCCTCACGACAACATCACGCGATGGTTGGGTTTGCGGTGGCACCATGTATCAATCTCTTTTGAATATGTGTGGTTCTGAAAAGAACCGGTGAGTGTGAACTCTACGTTTCGAACAGTATATGCTCTGTTCGTCTTCAGGAGAAGTGCTGGACTCGTGGAAATGCAGGGCTTTAAGTATTGGATGGAGGGATTATGTGTACAATGTGTGCACTGAAGCGAAATGGCTTGGGCTTGGATGCTGTGGGCGTGGCTTCAGATCCTAATCCTGTGGTGGCTGTAGGTGTGTTTAGTGAACCATGTCGGTGTTGCCGTGGCTGTCTTGGGGAGAGGACCTAGGGTATAGGTGACCCATCGGTCTGGTTGGTTAACAGTGAGTGCCAGATGTTGCTAATGTTGATACGAAGCCGATATCTTGTGGTACTGTACATGTTGTGCTTATGAATTTCGATGGCTTCCCTGATGCGTGTTGGGTGCCATCTGTCAATGGGAGCTATCAGCTGAGCAGCCATCCCATTTGATTCTGTGGTCCTCGCTATGTGAATGTTTGACTATGGCCGACTTGTCATAGTCCCCTCTGCGTCCGTGGGCAATGTGCTCTTTGAGTCTGGTGGGTAGATCCCTTCCATGCAGTCTCGCCGATATACACCTTCCCACATTCACAGGGGATCTTGTACACCCCAGCCTTGTGGTCTTGCTTGTCCTTGTGCGTTTGATTCAAGAGTGGTAGACCTTGATGTTGGCTTGATTGAGTATGCGTTGAATCTTGTGTGAAGCTATGTAAGGGAGAGAAACTGTAGCCTTGAATGCCTTGGGCTGACTTTGGGTATAGGGAACCCGACAGTCAGAAGTCTTAATTGGCCGGGCTCCTGGGTCTTGACTTGGTGTCTCTGCAGTTATAGTGCAGTAGACACACGTGGTGAAGTTCTCCTTCAAGGTGTTTTTGGTCACAGATGTTGTAAGCCCGTTGTACTAGGGCACGGTTTACAGAGGCCTTGATTCTTGGGTGATGGACCTAGGGTATAGGTGACCCATCGGTCTGGTTGGTTAACAGTGAGTGCCAGATGTTGCAATGTTGATACGAAGCCGATATCTTGTGGTACTGTACATGTTGTGCTTATGAATTTCGATGGCTTCCCTGATGCGTGTTGGGTGCCATCTGTCAATGGGAGCTATCAGCTGAGCAGCCATCCCATTTGATTCTGTGGTCCTCGCTATGTGAATGTTTGACTATGGCCGACTTGTCATAGTCCCCTCTGCGTCCTTGGGCAATGTGCTCTTTGAGTCTGGTGGGTAGATCCCTTCCATGCAGTCTCGCCGATATACACCTTCCCACATTCACAGGGGATCTTGTACACCCCAGCCTTGTGGTCTTGCTTGTCCTTGTGCGTTTGATTCAAGAGTGGTAGACCTTGATGTTGGCTTGATTGAGTATGCGTTGAATCTTGTGTGAAGCTATGTAAGGGAGAGAAACTGTAGCCTTGAATGCCTTGGGCTGACTTTGGGTATAGGGAACCCGACAGTCAGAAGTCTTAATTGGCCGGGCTCCTGGGTCTTGACTTGGTGTCTCTGCAGTTATAGTGCAGTAGACACACGTGGTGAAGTTCTCCTTCAAGGTGTTTTTGGTCACAGATGTTGTAAGCCCGTTGTACTAGGGCACGGTTTACAGAGGCCTTGATTCTTGGGTGATGGAATGATTATGCGTGAAGATACCGGTCTGTGTGGGTAGGCTTGTGGTAGACAACATGGCCCAGCAAACCATCTGGACGTCTGGAAATCTTGACATCCAGGAAGGAATTAAATGGAGTTCCCTTCTTCTTGTTCCATCGTGAACTTGATGCTAGGGTGTAGGTTGTTCAGATGATTTAAGAACAATCTGAGGTCTTGGGATCCATGTGGCCAGATGATGAAGGTGTAGCGAAGCCAAGTGCTTGGGCAGCGGTCTGCTGTGAGGAGTGCGGTAGATTCAAACTCCTCCATGAATACGTCAGCTAGGACCGGGGATAGTGGAGATCCCATGGAGGTCCCAGCTGTTTGTTCGTAGAATCTATCTCGCCATGCATCTAAACCCAGATGATGAAATGCAGGTTCGCACTGTGAACCTATTGCAAACGTCGGAACAACGCCTTGAACGTCTTACGAGCTTCATAGTCTCAGTGGCAGCGCAGTGTGGACGTAGAATGAGTGGAAAGCATAGTGGAAGTGCAGTAACGGCGCAATAAGAACGATAGATGCACGTATTGAGAGCCCAATGAGCGCACAGCAGTCGCACAGCAGTCGCACAGCAGTCGCACATCAGTTGCACAGCAGTCGCACAGCAGTCGCACAGCAGTCGCACATCAGTTGCACAGCAGTCGCACAGCAGTCACAGGGGACGATTTCTGCGACCACAAGTGGCTTCAGTGCGTTGTTGCTACGTCCACGATACGCTCATGTAGTTTGCTCTGTGCTGCCATGGCGACTGTACTGCATCAAGCTGCGCTTGTTTTGAGCATGCCCAAAACAAGCGCCGAGGTTTGGCGCTCAAGGTAGCTCATGGCGACTCTCTTTCATCCTTGACTCGTCACCAAATCGTTCTCAGAGACCCTACTGCGCTTTGCCTCACGCTTTCATACTTTCGGGTCGCAGTGGGAGCGCCAGCGTGATCGCGGGTAGGTGTGACAGGGGTATAAGCTTTTAAATAATAATTCAGTCATTTCTTTAGAGGGTAATTACCAAACTGGACCCTTACCTTTTGATCTATCTTTAAAATGACAATTTTGCAAAAACTTTTACAGAAATGATTGCTTGGGTGGGTTTAGAAACACTTTTAGACTTTATAAAAACCTACCTTCACATCCCAGTGCAGTGATGAGCTGTGTCCCATTGATTAGTGCAAGACCCTAGTAATATAAATGAAAAATTATTTAGGGAATAAAAGTGGTTTGGCTAGTCTTAAGCATACGTTTAAAACCAGCTATAGGGGCCTGGATGAGTGATAATGGCCCGAGCCACAGGCCGGTTTTAAACGTATTGTTTGAGACTGGCCAAACCCACTTTTATTCCCATTCATAAATACCTTTTGTGTAAATCAGTAAAACTCACCAAAATTTGCTTGTCGTTTTGCCATTTTTGCAATGTATTTTTGTGTGCATCCCGTTGTTCATTCAAACTGCTAGCTGTGCGCCGAGTTCTTTTTGTTCGATCACGCGCGTTACGCGTAATTGAGGCGTGTTGTACGTGCACGCACCAACGGGGTACTTTGCACATTTTCCTTTCAGGCGCGTGCAATTTCTTTGTGCGTGCGCGTGTTCCATACGTACTGCCTAGGGTGCAAGCACAAACGCAGGCCAGGCAAGAAAGTGTTTAAAACTGGCTGGCGGGTCTTCATCGTCCGTTTAAGACTGGCCACGTGACGTGCTCTCAGCCAATAGGGATGCGTAAACTGTCTAAGGTATTTATGAATTTGTATTACACTTACATTTACTGGTATTAATTTACTGGTATGAAATATGAAAATTCCAACAAATTTTTGCACAAGGCTGTTACACTGAAGAATTATAAAGTTAACCTGCAGCCGATTTCACAAAAACTTTGTAGCTAGCAACTTTTAAAAATGGCATAAGCCCCATGGGCTTGAGTGTATTTATCACAGGAATGTTGCGCAGCTTACGCAGTGCGCAAGGATTCGTGAAATCGGCTGCTGGTACTGAATTATCCAAAATTATCATACATTACTGTAACAGAATGTTTTGGTAATGGCAAAATAAAATGAAATAATCAATGTGAATTATCTGAAATATTTTGTTTCTGTATGGGCGACTGTATTTAAACAATACAAAATTTACTAGACCCGTACCTCTTTAGGACCAAGCACAACTGGTTCCACTCCGTGCATCTTTAGAATCTATACAAGGATAAAAAAAGGTCAACATTTTGTTTTTCAGTAACTGGTATGGATTTACAGGGAGGCATAGGATGCAGCTCTAAACATGTTCATTAATTTATTATTTTTTAAGAAAAAAAATGTAGCCGAAAAGGATTGTTTTGCTTTTCACTTTTTGTCTATAACCATGCGCTCAATCCACCAAAAAAACACATTTCAAAACATAACACATTTAATATTACTATACCTCATACATATTCATAAAGGAGAGTCGCGTTCTCACTGGTCCATTGCTTATCAATATTTTTTGAGTGTAAATAAAACTGACTTTTATTGATCTCACCATTTTGGCATCTGCCCAGCCTGTTCGAGGACTCCACATTTTACCCTCTCCCATCATCCCCAGAGCAAGATGGCTCAAGGGTGCAAGGTCACCGCTGGCCCCCACAGTGCCCTTCTCCGGAACCCATGACAAACATGAAGCTGAAAAGTGGGGAAAGAGGGGGAAAAAAGAGGTTTGAACTCTCATTAGGAAAATACATGGTAGAGTGTAAGACAGATATATAGAGCTATGTTCAAAATTTGCTAAAAATGAATTTTTAAAGAAATAAAACAACATAAAGTTTTCTCCTCCTAAGATTTATCTTTATGATTGTGATTTTCAAATCATCGCTAAAAAAAGAATATTTTTGTTCGCTTTTAGCCATTATGAAATCGCGGTCTTCGGCGAGTTTATCTCGATCAGATCAGCTTATTCCACCAAGTCATGCATAATTCATTTCAGGTGTGTGACGCACTTGAAATGAGCTGCCCTTTCGCAAATTATGTTGTCTAGGGTCTGTGGTTATAAAGCATGGACATGATGTCCGTACATACAGTATTTATTGATAGCCAGCCAAGAGAGCTATGCACTTTCACACAAGCCAAGTCCTCCCATTAACGTCAAATTCATGGGTGGTTCCCACTTGTGGCAATGCTTACGAACTTGTACAAGACAGACAACCAATACATGATACCCTCAGTGGCAAACAATGTGTATTACAATTACACTGTATTTCTCATTTGTTGTAAATACAGGAACACCACAAGGATGCATAGTATCACCAATGTTGTTTTCATTGTTCACACACGACTGTGCAAAAGGTTCAGCCTGGTTCAGCTAAGCATTGTATGGTTAAATATGCAGATGATATCACACTAAGCAGAGTCAATTGGAGTCAAGACAACAATTCAGAGCTAAATATTAAGACTAAGGAGATGATTGTGGACTTCAGGAAAAAATCCTACGACCATTCAGCCACTTTATATCAATGGATCGGAGGTGAAGGTCGTTGATTCCTTCAAACTACTTGAAGTTCACATATCCAATTATTTGAAATGGGCGTCCCATGCTGATTTTACTGTTAAAAAAGCCCAGAATTTTTTTAAATTTTTTTTTTAGAAGATTGAGAAGTTTTTTTGTCAGTCAGGATCTGTTGGTTAAGTTTTATCGGGCAGTGATTGGGAGTGTTTTAACACTCTCGATCGCTGTCTGGTATGGCAACAGTGGATGACCGTAAACGCCTCAATCGTGTTGTTGACACTGTCACGCCCCAACTACGGCTACGGTCCCAACTATACTTGGGACCGTCCCAACTGTAGTTGGGCCAGTCCCAACTGTGATACCGTGGTTGAGAAATCCCAACATGGGAACTACAGAAAGTCTGTACTACGGCCGGCATGAAATTTAGCGCCCCTTCGTCTGGGCCCGCTTAACCACTACACAATTAGGCACGCGCGTGCGTGAGAATACGCTCATTCCCAGCGCGCCTTCATTTTTATACGATGCGTGACCATGAGGTCACGCCTTTTTCATGTAAACAGACGTAAATACAATTTTCCGGCAGACAAGGTCAAGGTAGATGAACTTTACGTGTCACGTGTCCTAAAGAAAGCTAAGTGAATAATTTCAGACGATTCTCACCCTGCAAATTATTTATTTGTAACGATGAGAACGGGCAAGCGCTAGAGCAATTTGAGCTGATTCTAACCGCACTCGCAATAGTTTTTAATCCCAGTGCAGTACATTGGCTGAATGTTTAATTGTATTTGTATAATTGTAATAGTATTTTGAACTTTTATTTTAATGCTCGCAAGACCACACTGAATTTCATTGTATGTTTCAGATTACAAATAAAACGAATTGAATTGAATTTCCCATTCAACTATCATGATTTTGTTTAACCACAATGACAAACTCAACAAGCCTTAACAAAAAAAGGTTTACTTTTTTTCTGAGATAAATAAGTTGCACTCTTTTTGAGAAATTGTTCTATTTGCTCTTTGAACTTACAGTTGAATGCATCTATCAAGTTCCTAAGATTCTTGGGCGACAGGCCACTGTGACCCTTGGCGATTACGTTGATACGAAGCGCCAACAAACGACGTGTACGCTGCGGTGACAGAGGCTGGCCAACTCCCGCAGAATGGGAACGAATCAGATTCACCTGCACTTCACTGAATAAAATAAAATATTATTGCATTTATATAGCTCACAGTCCATATGAATATGTTCACATGCACTGCACATTATAATGAGTTCTGTGAAGCTGATCAAAGTGTCTACCACCTAAACATCAAGATACATATGTGGGTGGCGCCATTGGCAAAGACACAGAGGAATCCCCTTTACTCTTTACAAAAAGAGTGCTTTGGGATCTTTTAGGACCAATATAGCTGCACATCCTTCCGAAGGATGGCGCAATTCTGGTTGGTACCATACCACAATTTGTTGGATAGGTTTCTCATCACAGTACTTTTAAAATATTCATTGAATATCAATTTGAAGATATTTTCAACCTGCTAATTTAGCGAGGTTTCAGTGTGCATAGGAAGATTATCGTTTTGCCCCGGGCAGATAGGTTAATTACTTGTACTCCTGGCAGGGTGAAGTCGGGACCATCACAAGTCTATCACAAGTCCAGAGCCGATAAAATCACAAGTTCGTGACAAGTCCCGCACAAGTTGTCACAGGTCCAGTAACAAGAAGCAAAAAACATGCACAAAAGAAAGCCTTTGTTGGAGTTCATTTGAACAGCTTGTGACTTGAAGTATTAGGACCCAGCGACTTGTGGTGGACTTGTGAAGGCTTATGAGGACTTGTGATGGACTTGACTACAACCCTCCTGGGCAGATTATTACTGATTACTATTACCAGCAGGAAGATTACTATTACCAGCAGGAAGAATTACTATTACCAGCAGGAAGATTACTATTACCAGCAGGAAGATTACTATTACCAGCAGGAAGATTACTATTACCAGCAGGAAGATTACTATTACCAGCAGGATTAAGATTACTATTACCAGCAGGAAGATTACTATTACCAGCAGGAAGATTACTATTACCAGCAGGAAGATTACTATTACCAGCAGGATTAAGATTACTATTACCAGCAGGAAGATTACTATTACCAGCAGGAAGATTACTATTACCAGCAGGAAGATTACTATTACCAGCAGGAAGATTACTATTACCAGCAGGAAGATTATTATTACCAGCAGGAAGATTACTATTACCAGCAGGAAGATTACTATTACCAGCAGGAAGATTACTATTACCAGCAGGAAGAATTACTATTACCAGCAGGAAGATTACTATTACCAGCAGGAAGATTACTATTACCAGCAGGAAGATTACTATTACCAGCAGGAAGATTACTATTACCAGCAGGAAGATTACTATTACCAGCAGGAAGATTACTATTACCAGCAGGAAGATTACTATTACCAGCAGGAAGATTACTATTACCAGCAGGAAGATTACTATTACCAGCAGGAAGATTACTATTACCAGCAGGAATATTACTATTACCAGCAGGAAGATTACTATTACCAGCAGGAAGATTACTATTACCAGCAGGAAGATTACTATTACCAGCAGGAAGATTACTATTACCAGCAGGAAGATTACTATTACCAGCAGGAAGATTACTATTACCAGCAGGAAGATTACTATTACCAGCAGGAAGATTACTATTACCAGCAGGAAGATTACTATTACCAGCAGGAAGATTACTATTACCAGCAGGAATATTACTATTACCAGCAGGAAGATTACTATTACCAGCAGGAAGATTACTATTACCAGCAGGAAGATTACTATTACCAGCAGGAAGATTACTATTACCAGCAGGAAGATTACTATTACCAGCAGGAAGATTACTATTACCAGCAGGAAGATTAATATTACCAGCAGGAAGATTACTATTACCAGCAGGAAGAATTACTATTACCAGCAGGAAGAATTACTATTACCAGCAGGAAGAATTACTATTACCAGCAGGAAGAATTACTATTACCAGCAGGAATATTACTATTACCAGCAGGAAGATTACTATTACCAGCAGGAATATTACTATTACCAGCAGGAAGATTACTATTACCAGCAGGAAGATTACTATTACCAGCAGGAAGATTACTATTACCAGCAGGAAGATTACTATTACCAGCAGGAAGATTACTATTACCAGCAGGAAGATTACTATTACCAGCAGGAAGAATTACTATTACCAGCAGGAAGAATTACTATTACCAGCAGGAAGAATTACTATTACCAGCAGGAAGAATTACTATTACCAGCAGGAAGATTACTATTACCAGCAGGAATATTACTATTACCAGCAGGAAGATTACTATTACCAGCAGGAATATTACTATTACCAGCAGGAAGATTACTATTACCAGCAGGAAGATTACTATTACCAGCAGGAAGATTACTATTACCAGCAGGAAGATTACTATTACCAGCAGGAAGAATTACTATTACCAGCAGGAAGATTACTATTACCAGCAGGAATATTACTATTACCAGCAGGAAGATTACCCCAGGGAAATTACCATTTTGCCTCGATGCAAATGATTATTTCACACAGGCTGATCAGGGATACAGTTGTAGTCAGAAGTTTACATACAACGGTGTTAAAACTGGTGAGCTTAAACTTGTGTTGTCACCATTTTTGTAACAGTCTTTACCAAAGTCGTGATTTTGTGGAATTCCTCACGTGCTTGCAGTACTTAAAACATAGCTTGTACACCTTGCAATGGTTCGGGTATATTCAGTCCTGTTTACCATTTTGAGTGATGATGGTAGTGGTGTACATGTATGTAAACTTCCGACTTCAACTGTACAGCCTTTACAATATCTAATAACACTCACCTGAGTTTTTCAGGAGGAATTATCACACGAGCAAATTTTCCAAAGCCAGTTGTCACACCATAAACAACTGTAAACGAGAACATACATTATACATTTGTGTAAATCGTTTCCACCAAAAGAGACTACCACTGCGTTTACAGGCAAAGGTGGATACAGACCCAGCATTTTTATTGCTTCAACTCGCCTTTAGAAACCGCAAAAGTCACCACTAATTGTAACTGGGTCTGTCCACAGTAATGGGGTACATTTGAAAAATAAGTCAATAATTCCCTTCAGATGTCTTAAGTTTATCTCAGAATTAAAGAAATGTCCTTGTTTTGTTCTCAGGAGATAACTTTTGCCCAAAAAAGAAAAAAATTGCTGCCACAAAATACATTTTTGAAAAGCAAGTGCAAAAATGTTCTTATTACGCATGTAACGTGGACAGACAATTTTGTGACATTTTTTTCCGTCTTTGTTACATGCGTAATAGGAAAATTTGTGCACGAGGTTTTCACAAATGTATGTTGTAGGACTATTTTTCTGACTCCTTGGTGAAAAAGTTATTTGCTCAGTTTAGCTTGATAATTTAAAAATAAAATTAAGACATTTGAAGTGAACTGGGACCTAAGATTTTGAATGTTACAGAAATGTACCCCATTACCGTGGACAGACCCATCTGCATGCGTACGTGAGCTGTTAGGTGTTGCGGCACTAGTGCCAGATTGGTCAATTAAATCTACATGTACTACACGCGGGCACTGCCCCAGGACACTCAAATTGCTGAATCTGTATTCGGGTAGCGTTTACACTACAAGCGACCTTGACAATTGCGGGGTTCAACCCTACCCCAAAGGTGACGTAAAAAGGGCGAATCAGACCCCGGGTCTGATCCGCCTTTTTCAATTTACCTATTGCGTTTAAACTTAGCGCCTACCCGCGGCTTCAACTCTTTTTGGAAATTGCAGAGTTCGATTCGGCAAAGGCGAATCGAGTGTAAATGGGCCTTACATCATACTACACTAATTCTTTCCCTAAAAAGGGTTACATGTAATTGCAATTGGTCATTGGAAGGATGCAGAGAGCGACATTATTTACTTTCCAATCCTTATTATTTTATATCTATAAGAAAATATAACTTTCAATTCACTTACTGTACCAATGAAGTTACTACTATCTTCTTTTATGTAATAACTACAAGGTTAATTTTGTGGGAGAAGGGCATGCAGGGCTTTGATTTTAAAGTGAAATTGTGGGGAAACAAAAACAACTAGTACAAAAGTTATAAGCTCGATATTGCCACTGGATTTCCAGCGCAGAAATAAAGAAAAACATAAGGTGATCGTCATGCTTGACACAAGGCGTTCATACCGCTGAAGGTAATTTGCATAAACTCGTGCCACGTGAGGTCGCTGTTTACGCTGAAGAAGCATGCCACTGCATGCCACGGACAACACTGGCGTGTTAGCTCACGTACGCCCTAAACTATCGATGAATGCCTATAACCAAGGCTAATAAACCCCAGGAACTTGTATACCTTTGTTTTCTTCTACAATCTTATTGAGGAGATCTCTCGCCTTGGTGACTTTCTCCCAAGCTTCATCAGTCAGCTACAACAAATATCAAAAGAATTGTTCAAAGGGTTTGCCATATAAGAATGCGTGGAGGTGTGGTGGTCTACTGGATAGCGTGTCAGACTTTAGGTCGAGAAGTCCATGGTTCGAAACCCGGCCATTGCACCCAGGTGTATAAATGGGTACCAGCAAATACGGCTGGGGAAACCCAACTAGTTGCTAGGGGTATACCTGCGATGGACTGGCATCCCATCCAGGAGGAGTAGCATTGCTCCTAGTCACTCCATGCTACAGAAACCGGGGATGAGTACCGGCTGTATGAGCCAGCACATGGGCTCATAAATGACTTACGTACCATATATAAGATTAAGAATGCACAAAGGACGTGCATTCTTCGCCCTGTTTTTAGGAAAAAATGTCGGCACCCATAACAAGACATTGCTGCAATTGCCATATTCTTTGTGAAGTTGGTATCTATATACTTTTCAGATGGGCATATTTTGTGTTCTTTGTTTAACAATAATGTACGAGTTGCTTTTGTTCAGCACAATGTCTTTTGTTTCCTGGGTACGTTTCTTCTTAAAGTATGGGTAATTCCAAAAATTAGGGGTCCAAAATGTTTGGTGTCCCAGTTTGGTGTCCCTGGTTACGTACGACACTCTCTGCTTCAAAAATCACCACTTATGACCACAAATTCTCAGTAATGGACTGTGGCCTGTGATTATAGGGAGCAGCGCCATTTTTTTTCGATATTTTGTTTTCTGATTCCTGAAAAATATTCAAAACAAAAGACCATAAAGGCTTATAATTTGTTCCATGGTATTGGATAGGAGTTTGGTGTCCCGGGTTACCTACGCCAATGAAAATTGGCTGTAGAATGAGTTTGCATTAACCTTGGTGCCATATCTACACACAAACATTAAATTTGAGTGGCATTTGTTCAAATAAAAATATTTATTTTCTACTGGGAAACCACTTTCAATCATTAAAAACACTTGGAAATCTTAAAAAGCGTGTCACACTTTTAGACCCCTAATTTTGGAAATTACACGTAAACAGCTGGAATACTGTACATGTATTACTTTCACAATGGAATCTAATTTCAATGTACATCCAAACATCATATATTAACGACAACTCATCACAACAAAAACCTACCCCTTAAAATTAAATATGCAAGGTCAGACTGTGTCAAAATTGAAATCAATACTGTCTGTATTTTTCAAGGTTCTTTTGGAATGATTCCGCTGTTTGGTTTCAAATGCAAATAAAGATAGCAAAATGGCAGTTGGTTCAGAGTTTACATATGTGGCATTCATTTTACCACAGTGATATGCATCGCAAGGTCTAACACTAACAGGTGGTAGCACAATCAGTGCTGGGAATAGTACAGTGCATACAAACAATTATTTTAGAACAAATTCTCTATTACTGGAATTAAATTTAACTTGCTATAAACGCAAATGTTCATTATCTCTACAATTATCTACCTGTATAATAAAATGCTAGAAAGAAGTATTCAGGAAACTACGTCAGAATAAAGTGAAATAAAGTAAAATCTAAACTAATAAAGTTAAGGTCATTACTTGCATAAACCAAAGTAAATAAGGTTTATATAACTGCCTCTGATCCGCTGGAAAGTATCTTGGGAGTCATTCATTAAACAAAGTTTCCATAATGAGTGAACAGACAGTAAGAAAACGAAGTTAATTGAAATAAGCTGAAATTATTCAAGTAATCTCCTACAGTGATGCTAAATATAGCTAAGAGTGAATTAAGCTCTCCCTTTGTGTACAAAGAAAGTGGAATAACTCAAATGCAATGACAGTGAACTTACCCCAGTCTATCAGGAAACAGTCACGCAGAGGGAACTTTTACATAAGGCCTAATCTGGTGAAACTTCATTATTATCTGTAGACTTCAAAAACTCTGGACATACTAAATATTTGGTAACACCTTAAACAGTGTGGTGTGTGTGGTGGAAAGTGATGCACAAAGACAAAGGCTCAACTATATACATGGACAAGAGTGAGCACTATGGTTGTGTGGGGGCGCTATACAAGATATACATGGTTGACCTGTCACATACTCCCCTGCTTAATGGTTGGCGTCTCGACAACCCATACGATGTTAGATAAAATAACTAGTTAATACAAAAACAATACAATAGAACAAATCATCTCGGCTGGATCCCAGCAAGCATCTGTGCTAGCAGTAACTGGGTCCATGGCAGTGTGCATCCGGCGTGGAAACATTTTCTTTGGAACATTTTAATGCATTTTTTTTATCCCACAGTTTCTGTAAATGATAAAGGCCTACAGTTCGTATGTTTTGGGTGTGGGACTTTGAAAAATAAAGATTTTTTGAATTGATAATTTTCTAGAAACTTAAAAGTTATTCGCTTTCAAATTAGACATAAAAAAACAAATAAATAAATAAAAATCGACCAACGTTTAGTTATCAAACAATTATTGTCAATATTTTGAATTATTGACGGTCAGCCAATAATTCAAGGCATAGACTTGTTCAAGTCTGAACTCCTGTGCTCGGTCTGCAACACGCAGCGCACAGTGCGCCTTCCGGACCGGTGGCCGGCTGTCCAATCTGTTTTCTTCTTTTCCCTCTGTCTCCGAAAGTCTTCAGAGACAAATAGAAGAAAAGAGATTTGAAAGGCCACCAGTCCAGGAGGCACGCTGCGCGCACCGCACCACAGACCAAACACAGGAAGTCAGACCTGGGCAAGTCAAGGCAAAGGCGCAAAAACAGTCGTATAAAAATGGCATTTTTCACAGGCTTGCCGATGTCTAAAATACAAAGTATGATGTGTTGTTAAAATATAAACTGTATATCTTTAAAGGCCCTGTAGATGATCTGTTTTTTAGCGATTCTGCGAATAAAACCATTATAAATCAAAAGAAAGACATCAACAAACTCATCCGAAGAAATTTCACCTTTACCACGTTTAAAAAAAACATGAAAATCCATATGCGTTTTCCTGGTTTTGGCGGGGCGTTTCAAATATTCGTTGATCGGGTAATATGACTGGCTTGCGTCATGCACACTGTGGCACACATCATATGGTGCGTGTGCGCGCGATCCATAAAAATGCATCGCGTTGGAACACGCACACGCAGCACACAGTGCGCCCATGCATTTTGGACCGCGTAGATGCGAACCGAAAATAAGTAAATCGTTTGCAAACGATCTAAATAATTTCATCTTTATGGATTATTTTCTGGTAAAACTATATCATTTTGAGCGGAAACCTTTCATTGGGTAGTTGCTAACAATTCAATCTTTACTTTCAGAACTTTTCCCCTGTAAACTCGTCGATTACTTTTTGGGGTCATTGCAAATGATACACTGGGCCTTTAAAAAACGAAATAACCTTGCCACAATGACTTGTTTCCTTCCTCCATGCAATGACACAGTGAATAGGCCCTACATACATTCATATTCATAAGTTAAAGGTACAGGAGTGTGACCACATCACATTTTTGACTCCACATTTTTTTCCCATGGGCTACCGCATGGAGATTTTGATACCATATCATGCGTCACATTTTTCTCATGACCCTTCTGAAATTTGGCACACTAATGTCAAAAATAAGGGTTGGAGTATAGAAGTACCTTCCTCGCCTTTTGCCTCTGTGCATGGTCCTTGGTTCAAATCCCATCCGGGTAAGTATGTGGATTGGGTTTTCAGTCCTTGCTTGATTCAGTGGGTTTCCCCATACATGTGTAGGGGTTTTCCTCCCACCTCTAAAACTGAGCATTTCTTCATCATTTTTTCTTCACAGTTTTCTTTAGGCTTAATTATGAGCTACAGTGCCTCTGCACTTTTGAAAGTACTTTTCATAAAAAGAGGGAAAGACAGTAAATCCTTGGTATAGTGTCAAGGAAGCCGTCCAAAGTTGTCAAAGTTTTCACAGTTCTACAGTATTTTGAAGACCCCTCCCTCCCCTGAAATACTACTTATCAACATTTTTTGTCACTACCATGAAATGTCAACATTTTACAGTGCAAGTAAAGCCCTATGCAGCCCTCGACCTCCCCCCTTCCTACGCTTTGTAGAACCGTGAAAATGTTGACAACTTTGTATGGCCCTAATTGGCTAAAAACAAGACAGACGTTACTGGCACAGATTTACAAAGGGTCAGACATGGCCAAATAAACGACAGCATCTCTGCAGGTACTAAAATCATTATGCATGTACAGGGTCATGTCTAGAAAATATCAAACGATTCATGTGTGAAGAATATGGACTTTGTAGCTACATGTAAATTATTATGCAGACATGTTTTGGTTATCTGTTAATATGGTCATGGCTGGTTGAGCACTATTAATTAGTCTGAAAAAAGTTAAATGCAAAACAGTGTTTAAAGGGGGAATTAGAGTTTATTTCTCCGCTTTTCACGAGAATAAAAAGGTATTGTATTGATCCTCGGTTACTAGAGAGACAAATTCCGAATAAAAAATCAGAAAATTCCACCCCTGTTGATCGTAAATTTACCTTCCAGCGCCCTCTGTACATGTAGTTCAGCTCCGGCCGACACATTGGCTGTTTTCAAAACCACCGCCTTCGTCTGTGGCCAATGCTAATTTGAACGTTCACCCCTCTTGAGCAAATTTATTAACACCAAGAGAATCCACGAAGGTAAACTACACACAAAGGAAGACGTTGAATAATCAAAATACCGAGCCTGACCGTAAAACACCGAGCGTTTCGAAAACGGCCTATGTGGAACAGATTTTGCACGTGTATCCACACATCCAGACGTATCACGTGCATAGCTACGCCCTAGTTACATGTACTATTTGCATATAAATTGCCCGCCGACCCGGTACGTTTCATTGGTAAAATACTCCAAAATCATAAAGTGGATGGAATAAATTGTTATTTTTAGAGAGGCCCAGTCTTCGGACAGTACAAAACTCTGATTACTTCTTTAATTTGTACATTTTTCAAACCTTGCATACAGTACCTTGATGTTGTATTTGCCATCACCAAGTTTCATGAGGTTTTCAGTGGACAGGCTGCATCCATCCAAGCTTAGGTACTGTCATGAAAGAAGAATAAACTAAGTCATAACACATTACTGAACTGCAACTAGTTTACTTTAAAGGAGCGTGATCAGATTTTAAAAAGGACTGGATTTCGTTCATATGAAATACCGCCCCAAAACATGAAATTTGCATTCCCCAATTTTTATTACAAAATGCACAATCTTGAACAGAATTAATTAATGTGGTGTTTAATTGTTACCATTGCTATCAACACTTTGAGCAAGGCTTTTCTTGTCAACTCAAGTATGTACACAGAAATATAATTTTTTGTTAATCACTATTAAAACTACAACAATGTACAAGTACCTCTGAGGTGGCCTGATGTGATGGGAGCCTGCCAGTGTGGATTCAAGTTAAGAAAATATTATTTATTTCTATTTTTTCTACCTACATGCAGTACAAGAAAAAGTATGATTTTGATTTCAAAGGAGCGTGTCCAGATCACATTTTTGACACACCAATTTTTCCCTTGGGTGTTGGGATTTTGATACCATAGCAGTTGTTATATTTTTCTCATTGCCATTCTCAAATTTTGTGTTTCATTCGGTATGTTTTGTAAATTTATCTGTTTTTATTGCACCAACCTTTTTTCTTCAAATAAAAATTGGAGATTGCAAATTTCCTGTTTTTTGAGAAGGCATTTTATATGATTGTTAGGTTGAAATCTTTCTGAACACGCTCCTTTAACACATTTTTTTGGGGGAAATTACACTTACAGCAAAAGCCCGTGTTATACAACTTTAAAGAACCTGTGGGGAAACACGGAACATTTGGAAACATTTACTGCTCTCAGGAATTTTTATATTTTGTCGGCCAGACTCATAGATAATCACATGCCATTTTGGAAATCACCAGAGTTTGCTTCAGGCCAAGTCGGCAATTTTCTGCTGTCTTCCCCTGTGTGTGTAGTTTACTTGCTTGAGTTCCTCTTGGTGACCTTAAAGGCACAGGCTCGTCAGCAATGTGCGTGCGCCAAATTCGTGCCACGGAATACGCAGCTCCATGCCTTTGCTATGGAGCTGCGTATTCCGTGGCACGAATTTGACACGCGTGCATTGCTGACGAGCCTGTGCCTTTAAATAGGCTCAACAGGAAAGAACATTAAAGTGTTTTTTAACCGCATGTTTTTTAACCGCATTAATGTTTCTGACATGCACCAAGCTTGAGCCGGAGACACAGTCGGCCGTTTCAAAAACAGTCAGAGGAAGACTTTTTATTAACTCTTTGTATTTATGATTTAAAGAATAAGATTTTCTTTTTCTTTGAAACAACCAAACTTGGGATGAGAGAAAAATCGTAAGGGCCTTATCGGGATTCAAACCCGAGACCTCTGACTCACTAGGCAGATGCTCTACCAGCTAAGCTATAAGAAACAGTTGGTATACTCCCTCAGGTTTTCCCTATGGACCAAATCCTTCTCTCGGTGTTGCAAGTAAGTGAATTGTGATATTAACACATACATAAGAATGTTCTCTGTGATGGCTGCAGTAGAAATAAAGACTCTTGATCTTTTAACTTTTCTCTCTCACCCTTTTCTGTCAGTATGATATAACTTTCGGGAGACTACCGGTATGTTAGATGTTTGTCTTCTACCCATATTTTTAAAAGAACACTTTGTGAACAATTATTGATGTGGAAAGGATACGCATCAACACGATTAAACTGCATTGGCAGTTGGTTGAAGGTTGAACTCTCACTCCTCTGAGTCTGATCACTTTTCAAAACTGTGGACAAAATCACAAGTTAAACAGTTAAGTTTTTAAATGTTAGACTCGAGTCTGACTTGAAGGAAAATGACTTGTGACTTGTGAAGAAGTTTGACTCATTGAAAAATTGTCATGTTTTTCCCGCCCTAGGTGGGGATATAGACCGTATCGAATAACTGCCATCTTGTAGGGCAGTTTCTTTGTTCTTTGAGAACATGCATGGTTGCACATTTTGTTGACCAATTTAAACAAAAGTTGCCGTACAAGATGGCAGCTATTCAATACGGTCTATTGTCAATTAAATTTTGCCTCAGGGGCGGGGATCTTTTTTTTCTCTTGAAAAGTGCATTCCCGGGCTCATTACCATGCACGGAAACCCAGAATTTTCCTTGTTATGACATATATTATAAACCAAGTTAAAATGTTAGTTTGCTGATAAAAACGCAAATTTAGAAGGTAAATTAAAGGTGTCATAAATTTACTTAAGGAAAAATTTAAAATCTTTGAGAGTTGTCCCATTTAGTTTAGTGTATGGGGGTCCTAGTGGGTGTCCGTGCATGGTAATCTTTCAGAGAAAGTTTTTAGTATTTTGAAGGAAACTGTTGAATGTTTGTCACTCCGAGATGGCAGCTTGCCTTTAAAATATTTGCACTTTCTGGTGGTTATTGAGTCATATATATAAAGGAAAATGTATAGTGGCGACCAGTAAATGAAATTCTTTCCTTTTTCTTTTTCTTTGACTTATCAAGTGCAGATAGAAAATCCCAAATTTAAGAGTGGGAAAAATTAAATATTTTCTTTGAAAAGACTTACAAATTAATTCAATAAATGAACAAATTCTTATATTTCTGAATAAATTCTTATATTTCTGAATAAATTCTTATATTTGTTGCCTAGTTCTAAAAAAAAAAGTGAGCATGTCAGCTAGTACGTCATATCAAAAAATGCCTGACAAACTCACCCGTGTATACAAAACCATCGTCGTCCACCACATCCTCCACGTGGTCGACCGGGAACAACAAGCTGCCGCCCGGGGACTTGCGCACCTCCAACACGGTGTCTTCGGACTCCGGGTCGTAACCCTTGAGAGACCGGTACCTCTCCAAGGCTTGCTTACCCAACCAGTCCACCGTCAAGTCAGATAATTTCACGGGAATTAGCAACCATTCCTCGCGGACTCGAACGTTTACTTTCATTATCGTGGACGAGGAAGAACTGTCTTCGTGCGAAATCAAATCAATGATTGTGATGTTGTGTTTGAAACGATTAACGATCCCAAAGAAATCACTCGTTAATTTTGTCTGTATTCACAAGCCCGCGTCATCCTTTAAAACTGCACCGATTTTTTACTGTGAAACACAGGGGAAAAATACGAAACCGCGCGGTTTAGGCTTCGATAGAGCGCGAAAAAATGGCTGATTGTTATTTTTTTTTTTTACTACGTGACCGACCGCGACGACGGACCGTACTGGTGCCGACCGGTTTCGATCAGTCGCATGTCAGATTGTCACGCGATTTTGCGCGCGATAATAGTAAGCGTGGTGGGGGGTGCGACGTGGGTGTGTCTACTTTAGGGACTCTCATTGGCTAGAAAAAAATGTAAACAAAGTCACGTGTGTTTCCGGTGAAAAAAAGTAAACAAAGTCACGTGGTTCCTATCAGTGCCAAGCTGGAGAAAATGAACTCGTTGTGTGACCCGATATGCATATTTCCTCTGGGTCTCTAAAACTAGCTAGCCACGCATACAGTCAAGTACACACGCTGGTTGAGCGACAAAAGCATAAGCGGCAAATTGTAATAAAAGGCATCTGTGAACTGAAGGTTATTCGATGTATTAAATGCTAATGACATTCAGTATATAGTAATTTGAACTCAAGAGAATCTGCTGAAGACAAGTCGACCGTTTTTACCAACCCAACAGAACATTCGACCGCAGTAAATCTGTACTTGACTCGACCACAGTACCAACTCGACTACTGTCATAACTGTACTAAATCGGCCATTTTTCCAGCAGTTTTCCTAATTTTCATTTTTTTGGTACCAATAAACCTTATCGACGTTCTCAATGCATTATGGGATTGGATGACAAAATTGCCCGGCGAAATGTGCATAAACCTATGAGGCGGACACCAACTAGGCAACTTTTTTACTCATTTTCACGAAAACCAAAAAGAGTTCAAGAATCAACCTCTCACCACTTTATCTTTGACACATATCAAACATACTGACAAACATGTCCCGAAACAGAAATGTTGCAAATGCGAGAAATCATCGGGGATTCCCTTCGTATCGGTAGTGCGAGTACCACGCTCGCAGCTCGGTATGCGCTCCCCAACGCACGCCGTATCGGCACTGCGAGTCAGGGTGGCCTGATGACGGACTCGTAGGCGTGTGTTGCATAGCGCATACCGAGCTGCGAGCGTGGTACTCGGACTACCGATACGAAGGGAATCCCCGATGATTTCTCGCATTTGCAACATTTCTGTTTCGGGACATGTTTGTCAGTATGTTTGATATGTGTCAAAGATAAAGTGGTGAGAGGTTGATTCTTGAACTCTTTTTGGTTTTCGTGAAAATGAGTAAAAAAGTTGCCTAGTTGGTGTCCGCCTCATAGGTTTATGCACATTTGGCCGGGCAATTTTGTCATCCAATCCCATAATGCATTGAGAACGTCGATAAGGTTTATTTGCTTGTTTCACCATAAATAAATCAGCCGTTTCCATAGCCATTTTAATTACTCAAATAATTTTAGCAGCTCAACTGTTGCTGAGAAGTTAATCATTAATGTTTTTCTTTAAAATGACTTATCAAGCATCAGTAATGCACCTATCAATTGGGGGTTAACGGGGGGGGTGGGGGGGGGGGGGGGTGGGGTAAACAATTGAAAAACATAAATGTAGGAGTGGGAAAAATTAAACATTTTCTTAGAAAACACTAATATTGTACACAAAGTTTGAAACCATGATCAACTACTCAATTCTTGTCCGCATCCCATCCAAAGGATGGAGCACGCATGGTTATATTTCTCTTTACAAAAGAGTGCAAGTAGATGTACTATGAGCTAGCTGTTGCAAACCTAGCCTGACTGTCTCAGACGTTACCCAGGCTCTCTTTAATGACTCCGACATAAATGTGAACGTCTGCCCTGTGAACGTCTGACCACAATAATAAAATACCATCTGTCTGACACCCTGACATTGCTGACGAGCCTGTGCCTTTAATTTATAAATGAATTAAAATGCATTTAGTCAATTTCACAAGTGAATGATTTTTGTTTGTTTGTTTATGCAGCTCTAAGCTTTGGAGGGCAGTCCAGCATGCAGTCATGGCCATTGCTACCAACAGTAAAATACTCTGTCTTCTACTGTTGTACTTTGTACAGGGAATTCCATATGGGTTTCAGGTGAACGGTTTTCAGATTTAAACATAATCTCACCTTTGGTTCGCCCCGTTTTACTGAAATCCTACCCCTAGAACTATGGGGCATAGATAATCCCCATATATTAAAAGAGTCTAGCAGGTTGACATGGGCATGTATGAGGGCTTGCGCATTATAGGGGAATTACACCCAAGAAACAAAAGACATTTTGCTGAACAAGTGACAACTCGTACATTATTTTTATACAAAGAACAAGGAATTTGACCCGCTGAAAATCGGATACGAGCTTCACAAATAATTGCAATTGCAGCGACATCCCATAGCATGGGCACCACCATTTTGTCCGGAAACTTGGCAAAGAATGACGTTTTCGTGGACAACTCCTTCGTGTACTTCTTTTGTAGTACTACTCCGGAAGTGTCATCCAACTTGTTGAGATCTTAAGATAATTTATGGCAGGATGACAACATATTCAGTGCAAAATTTCGTCATCCCGTGATAATTATCTGAGGAAGACATCCAGAATGTAGGATGGCGACATTCCTGATAATCCTGATGCGATTATCTCAACAAGTTGGATGGCACTTCCAGAGCTCCGTAGTACTGCAAAAGGAGTACACGAAGGAGTTGTCCGCGAAAACGTCATTCTTTGCCCAATTACCGGACAAAATGGTGGCGCCCATGAGCCATTTTTTGTGAAGTACGTATCCAATTTTCAGCCTTGTAAAAATTTCAGCCACATAGATGCAGTAATACTTCAGAAAAACTTAAAAATCCATAGCATGCATGGTTTTTGTGTTAAATGAATCATAAACAAAAAAATCAAGGCACCTTCAGCTGGCAATTTCTCCCACAAAGGTATAATTTTACACGGAAGAAAAATAATGTGTTGTTTGTTACCACTGCTATCAACACTTTTAGTGGGGTTATTCTCGTCAAATCATGAAGTAAAATTTTGGGTCACCCCCCTTTGAAATATGAACATCTATAAACTTTAACGTTTAGTACTGTTTTGGTAAAATTCCCTGAAAATTTAGACCAATCATACATGTAACACAGCTTTATGTTCTCTTCGTATTGCAGGCTCGTTTTCTACCGATCTTTCTGCGTACTCGTGGCATGTCCCTCACCAGTCTCGGCTTTTTCAAGATTCTACTCTTTCCGTGGATGTTGAAGGTCCTCTGGAGTCCATGGCTAGACTGCTACGGCACCAGACGCAAATGCGTAATCTGGAGTCTCGCTGCCATGACAACAATATGCGGTGCCGCGTCGTGCATCTCACCGGATCAAACTGTGGCTCTATGTATCGTTATCGCGTTGCTAAATTTAGCGGCGTCAACACAAGATATTGCGGTTGACGGTATAGCCATAGAGATACTCAGTGATTCGGAACTCGGAGCCGGAAACACGGTCCAAGTTGTCGGCTACAAAATCGGGTCTATCTTTGGTGGTGGAGCTCTAGTCTTGCTCATTGAGTTCACGGAGTGGGCGGGACTATGTATTTTGCTGTCTTTGTTTTACGCGGTTACGGTCATAGTTGTAATGCACATGGATGGACTTGGTAAACAGTGCAGTACAAATGAGGAACACTGTGTAAGCAATGGCAGGAATTCACAATGCCAGGAAAACGAGAGATGTGATCCAAAGTTGTCCGTTGGCGATATTTTTGGGCAAGTTATGAGCACTCCTCATACGAAGTGGATGATGTTCTTAGTTGTATTCTATAAATTAGGTAAGAAGATGTCATGTTCTTTCTCATATTTTATCCTAACTTGAGATGAGAGAAAAATCGTAAGGGCCTTATCGGGATTCGAACCCGAGACCTCTGACTCACCTGGCAGATGCTCTACCAGCTGAGCTATAATAAGGCGCAGTTGGTATACTTCCTCAGGTTTTCCCTATGGACCCAATTCTTTTCTCGATGTTGCATGGTAGCGCAACTGGGCAAAGTAATGAACACAATTACATCTAGTGTGGTGCCTGATCACCATTGAAACTTGGGATGAGAGAAAAATCGTAGGGGCCTTATCGGGATTATGGCTTTACTTTATCTGTGCATCATAGCTGGGCTGTGCGTTTGAGGAAAATTAAAAAAAAACTTGTTCAAATTCTAACATGTCGGTGGTTCTTCCTTAGGTGAGCAAGGTGCCGTGAGCATGTTTCCTCTCTACCTAGTCGATCATGGGATGCCTGCTAGAGAGGTTGGGATCATGACCGGGGTCATAGGTCAAGGGTTATCCATAGCAGGGTCGCTAGCTGGAGGATGGGTGCTCTCTAGCCCAAAAATAAGGTATGTATATGAGATTGGGTTGCACAGCAGGGGCGGATCCATGATTTTGAAAAGGGGGGGATGTGAAATTTTTAAGCATGAAATGCTGATGACAATGAAATAGCGAGCGCGAAGCGCGAAGCCCTAACGGCTTCAAGATGGATTCTAGATGCTCTGTGGTGCGATTTGGGGCAATATTTAACCACTTTAAACAGGAAAAGTGTGCACAAAAAGTTGATTTTTGTTATTTTTGTTTAAAAAGGGGGGTGCGTACGCTCCCCTGGATCCGCCCCTGCACAGACTCCCATTAAAAAAAGTCAACTCTTCTAGAGCATAAATGTGTTATGCTTTAGCAGATGTTTTGTTTTAAGCATAGCAGAACAATTTCAAGTTCATGCTCTTGAACAGGCTGTTTAGCAAACTATCGGTTATTTCACCTGTTTTTATAAAATGTGTTGGGCATTGCCAAGCTTATAGGTGCAACCACAGATTTCATTCTGGAAATACATATGTGTCCCATGCGTAATGCTTTAATTCTGCGTCAACCAGAGAATGTCCCATGTACAACACCATTTTTGCTTATTTGTCACTTTGATACCTATTATCTGAAAAAAATAATGACCTGGCCTGCTAAAAAATACCTAAACATTGCTACTTCTCGGATGGTGTATATACATGTGTACTAGTTTAAAATCTGTAGATCGAGTTATGGTTATATAAAGTGCACTTAAAAATTTGAAATTCTGGTTGACAGATATTTCGTTATTTTGAAACACCGCTCATTAGCATGCGCTTTTTCATAAAGCCTAATGTTCTAAACATGCGAAAAATAGATTGTAAACACAAAAAGCTATCATCTGTTTTGTTTGTATGCACTCATTAATTGTCTATGACAATATTTTCAGATACCATAACCGTTACCTTGTTTACATTTAATTGAGAAAATCGCTTTGTTCGACGAAGATTTAATGATTATTTGACAACAACATTTCCAAGTGTGAACGCAGGCTTCTTCATTTGACAAAGATAAAAATCTTGTGCTTCTTTTATTCGACTTCATGTACTTTGTGGGTGAATTCCCCTAAATATCCGTTATTAAAGGAGCTTATGTTCATATTTTTCCAGAAAATGGATTTCGTTCTAACCCAACAATCAGGTCTCCCAGCTATTCATGGGTAGAAAACAGGAAATATGCAATCTCCAATTTGGATGTGAAAGCAAAAACGTTGGTGTAATCACTGCACTGTTTTTTATGTAGCCGTACATTTTTTTTTTACGATATCCTTGGAAATAAGTGGATTGGGAGCATGACATTTCAGAATGGTAGTCAGAAAAATATGACAAATGATATGGTTATCAGAATCTCAACACCCTTCGGGAAAAATGGGGCAACTAAAAAATGTGATCCGGACACGCTCCTTTAAACACACCTTAAACAACTGACAGGTCTTCATGGGCCTTCACAGTTGATACGTTCACCAGACCAAAATGCATCTAACGTTTCACTGTAACTGCCATGGTGTCATGCATATTTCATTTTCATTTCATCCACAGTTTGACACCTTCAGTCTTTCTTCCATATCTTTTAAAACTGCGCATCATTCCCATTGTGCTTCAGGCTGCCATAATCTGTTGCAATTACTCAGATACAAGAGTACCACATGGTGAGTAGTGCAATAAGATTGGCTTAGCTACCAGTCTGAGACCTGTTTTTTTATTATTTTTTTATAGCCGGCTATCCAACTCGGTCAGTTTTAGCTTACCCTCTGTTTACACTTGATCCCGAGCTCGGGGTCGAACACCGAGCTCGGGATCAGCCCCAGATCAGACCCCGAGATTTTGGTCTCGCATTGGCGGAGGGTTCGATCCCGAGCTCGGGATCAGTTTGCGGTTAGATAAGCAATTAATCTTTACCGCAACCTGCCACATCCGCTCCACAGCCGTAGCGGGGGAAAGCCCGCGAAATTCAAGTGGCCTTGTACACTGTACATGCACAACCTATGCACACATTGATCAGTACATGCACACACAGAGCATGACCTTTGACTGCAACTTCTGGCCCCACGCTCGAGATCAACTACAGAATGTAAACGCGGCACTCAGGATCATTGCGGTTAACACTGACGCATTCTTATCAGGGGACCAATCTTGATCCCGAGCTCGGGACCAGTGTAAACACGGTGTAAGTCACTGGTTTAGCCCTTTGAAATAAGGGGCCGTCCAAGGTTTTCAACATTTTCACAGTTGTACACAGAGTAGTATTTTTCAAGACCCCGCTCCCTCCCTCCCCCCAAATACTATAGGATTTCCCAGTTATTTTAGCACTTCTATCAAGCAAATTCCCTAAAACGATTAATTCCATTGGTGACTTGTCTTAAAATTGAAATCGAGAAGTGAGCTCGTCGCTGTTGGGGGACAAAATTAAGGTATTGTTCTACATGTATGGATTTCACTAGATATATAAAAGTGCTAAAATAAGCAGGAAATCCTATACTTATCAACATTTTTTGTCACTACCATGAAATGTCAACATTTTACAGTGCATGTAAAATTCATACGCGGCCCTCTAACCTCCAGCACCTCCCCTCCCCCTCCCCCTCCCCCTCCCCCTCCCCCTCCCCCTCCCCCTCCACTTTCCCACGCTTTGTAGAACTGTGAAAATGTTGACAACTTTGGACGGCCCCTAAACCAGTCTACCTAGAAAAAAGCACATACATATACCTATGAGAATTGACACATCCAGCTGCTCTCGTAATTTTGAGTTATACTCACAAACAAACGTCCTCATAAAGCCACTTAATGGTGCGTGTGCTTACACAGCCAGTTTTTAACGATTACACGAATGTCATACATTGCGTTCAAGTTGCATTCGGGCATGCAAATTTGTTTCATTCATCCACTTTGAAGAATTTGAATCAGACTAAAAAGTGTTTATGACCAGCTTGGCCTTTAAGACCACCCATGTGACGTGCTGTAGACCAATGGTAATGCATGAATTTGAGATAAAGGGATTTGCGTTGTCAAGAATTAACCATATTTAATTTTTGACAAGGTCTCGGCATTGCGGCCCTGTGTCTGCTCCAGCTGATAGGGGGCGCTATCACCACCTCTATCTTCACGCTGATGATGCAATGCTCCCAGCATGCACCACGGCACATCCAAGCAACGCATTATACAGCCTTAGCAACCCTTGAAGTCATTGGCAAGTTGATGTTTGCGTCAGTGGCTGGATGGCTAGTTGATTGGCTTGGATATGCCACTATGTTTTGGGTGTTTGTGAGTCTGTCTGTGGGGATTTTTACAATGTTTACACCTTGGGTACAGAAGAGCTTGTTATGACCATCCTGAGATCTCAGGGAATTTCCACTTTGCAAAGCAACGTGACAATACCCTGAGGAAATACACGCAATTCTGTGGCGCGAGCCGGCTGTTGTCTTGAGCCAACTCACGTCCGAGTCATTTCGATGTAATTTAATCAATTCGGTCATGTTATGCCGAAAAGAAACAATTTCTATACTTTCCAGAAATTGTATTGGGTTCCGTTCCTTATGACTGTCCCATTCCTACCAAACTTTCAAACGACGAACCTTATTTACTCCGCAGTTTTTCAAATTATTAACAGGGATGCATGCTGACGAATGTAATGGAACGGATTCCCCAGTATGCTTTAAATAGCAGCCAATCGCCGACGCGGACAACGGCCAGCATTACCGAGTACATGTGTCACATGCGTGCACGGTGTTTACAATCTGCGCGCGTTAAATTTGAATGCCTGCGATCGTGCTACAATGCACTGCAAGCGTCCTGATTGGTCCAGCAGAGGCGACAAGATTTCTGTCGCTAGTCCCACCGCCAAATGGGGCCTTTTTCAACAGGGCCACTGTACGCAGGGAGTGCGTTAAAGGGGCACTGTTGCAAGAGGATGGTTATGACAAGCTTGTACATTATGGAAAGATATTTCTTTCTAAATTGGCGCAACAATAGTGTGATAATGTCTGATTTTCTGATTTTATATCACACTTTGCGCACTGCACCCCTTAGGTGAAATGATTTGTACTGCAAAAGTGACAAATAGGGTTTCCCAGCCCACGTTTTGCTTGAAGACAAATTTATTATCCCATTCGTGTTCGAGAAATACGGCATACAAATCTGCAGGAAGTTGATTTGGCAACAAATATCTGGTACAGTGGTATGATTTTATTCATAGATTGACATCATTTATACCAACAATTTTACTCTTCAACAGACCTTTGAAAGCTACACGTTTATTAAATATTCAGACTTACCAGTCCTTGGTAAGAACAGAAGTTGACGTATACATTTTTGAAAATTTCGGCGGGGAATTCGGCCTGTAACTACAAACAGTGTCTAACGGGTGTTTATCTCCGTGCGCGCGCGTCTAGAGATTAGTCGCGGTCATAAGTGGCAGCATATAGGTATTTTATAAGATTCTAAGGTTAAAATGAAATCCATTTTCTGGAAAAATCTGAACACACTCATTTAATTGCGCAAATCGAAGCTGAAACTCTATGCACTGCTTGACCAAGGACTTGCTGAGGAATGCTAAACAACTAACCCACAACTATCTGAAATGACCCACAGGCAAAGAAACGCACAGCACAAGCTACAATCTTGGACAAAATAGCTTGGGACACCCCGTGCAATGTTGGGTCGCTGGGATGCGTGCTACCGAAATCTGCAACAGTCGGTGTCAACATTGAACGGGGGTACACACTTCAACTGTCCCAACTATTTTGTCCAGGATTGTAGCTGTAACACAGACGGAAGAGGATGGCGTCTCTGTGTTGAAAGTTCTAGTTCCAGTCTTAGAAACCGAAGCAACTCAGATCACTGAATGTGTCTTTGGTAAGTCAGAAGCGTTTAATACAACTGACGTCATCATACTCCTCTAAAGGATCGTTGCTCCTGTCTCTAATTAATACTCGTGGCATACATATTCGATCCTCATTTTCATTGGCCTCTTCTTGAGCAAGTTCCAGTATCTGCCGCGCGTCAATACCAAGTTTCCTCGTCTACTGCATGATTTGAAATGGCGCTAAACGCCTGCAAAACTACCCCATACCCATGTTTAATAATTTCCATTGTTCGTTAAAGACAGGCATTTAATATGGTGGATTATTTTGTCCGCGTGTAACAATGAAATTGCTTCGTAGTGGATGACTTAAGTTAAGCGCACGTTTTAGACGGTCTTTATCTGATTTGTACGCATACAACAGAAAAACACCTTTCGTAGTTACAGTCCTAAATGTTTACAAATTTAAGGTACATGTACTAAATATTCAGGGTATGGCAATAAAGTGTGCATGCTGCACTAAGTTGAAACTGGGTTTTTTAAAATTATATTTGCAAATTATATGCCCTTGGCACTGGTGTGTATACTTGCACTACTCACAATAAGTCAAAGATATTGTGGGGTGAATATGAGTCGACAATTGTATTTGCATGACGGACCTTGTCACAGGAAAAGGTAAAAGACAAATTCCAAAATTGACAACATACATATGGGTCTTTCCACAGTAAAGGGGGCATTTTGGCAACACAGACCATATTTTCGAGGAAATACCTTTGTCTGGTCTCAAAATAAAAGAAATAAGTTTAAGTTGTTCTGAAGAGAACTTAGGCCCAAAAAGGGTTACAAATAGTGCGACAACATGCCTTTCTAAAAACCGTGTGTTCAAATTTCCAATATACGCTCGCAACCGGGACGGACACTTGTGTTACATCCCGGTTACGAGTGTATATTGGAAATTTGTACAGAGTTTTTAGAAAGGCATGTTGTTACAGTATTTGTAACCCTTCTTGGGCCTAAGTTATCTCTTCAGAACAACTGAAACTTATTTCTTTTATTTTGAGACCAGACAAAGTTCCTAGAAAATATGGTCTGTGTTGCCAAAATGCCCCCTTTACTGTGGAAAGACTCCCATATCAATATCCCTAACCTATTGCGAGTAGTGAAGATGGATCTAAGGCGTCCTTAAGGGCCGTGAATAGGGTTTTTATCACTTAAATTTAGTGTTTTCACATTTTACAACCAACTTCTGTTTAGAAAATTTAATCGCAATTCTTAAAGGAGCTTGTCCAGAGTTTGTAAGAAAATGGATTTCGTTCTAACCTAACAATTATATAAAAATACCTCCCCAACATACTATCTCCATTTTGCTTCTGATGTGAAAGCAAAGAGGTGGGTGTAATCACTGCATTGCTTTATGGAACGGATAAATTAGTTTACAAAACATTGGTGGTTTTTCGACAATATCCTTAAAAATATACGGATTGAGAAATTTCAGAATGGTAATGAGAAAAATATGACAATTGATCAAAATCTCAACACACATGGAGAAATGGGGGTCAACAAATAATGTGATCTGGACACGCTCCTTTAACCCTTTCAATACCAATGTCGAGTTTACTCGACAGCGCAACGCAGTGTGCTTCCGTACCAATGTCGAGTTCACTCGACAACAGAAGGCTGCTGTTTTCGAGAAGCTCCATTATTTGCATTTGCTGCCCTCTGTTGTTGTATTTTATATAGTCAGGAAGTCCATTGACCTAGCTTTACAATGGTGTATAACACGTGTGGGGTTTCCATTACGATTTTCCGAGAAAAACAACACGCAACAAATTTTCTTTTGTTTTTTGGGACAAAATATCACCATTATGGCTGATCGTGATGCGTAAGTAATAGCAGAGTTATTTGCTGAAAGTGACTCCGATATAGATTTGGAAAGTTCTGAAGAGAACTTAGTGAGGATTCCGATGAATCTAGTGAAGTTTCTTCCATGTCTATTGTCGTCGGATGACAACGATATGCCTGGTCCGAGTGCTTCTACTACAGCGGCCCGCCGTGGACGGGGTGCCGGTGGACGCGTTGGGTAGCTAGCTGGTGTCGCCGGTCAAGGTGGAAGAGCAGCTCGTGGTCGTAAAAAGGGTAACAAACGCCACCAAATCAAGTGTTTGGTATCATATGAAAGAGCATTTCATTGCCTACAAATAATATACACAATGCATTTCTGTAAAACGAAGTCTTCAAATGGAAAATTTAGGTTTACAAATAGTAAACATTGCAAGTTGCATAAAACAGTGCGTTGTGTGAAAGAATGCGGTACAGGGCAGTGTGACCCCATAAAACAATGCGGTATTGAAAGGGTTAAGTGGAATCAGAACCGATTCCATAAATGTTAGAAACACCCAAGCCTACTTCACACCTCGACATGTGTGCCTTTGCTATTAGCACTCTGAAAGACCTTAATAGGTTTAATAGGTTTAATTTTCCTCCCAGCCCATCCACCTTTCCTGTGCCATAGGCCACTGGCCGGCCGCCAACCGAGCCATCGATTACGACCAGCTTTACCTGTAGTGGTTAGAGGGATAAAAAGTCATGTGTCAACATAGGCTACTAACTAGCTGGTGTATTTATTTATTTACCACATCCAACAGCGGAGGGACCGCCAATTACAGGAATGGGAGCAAGTGTGGTTGAGTGCCTTGCTCAAGGGCACAGGTGCCACAACCCGTCGCGGCCAGGAATCGAACCTACATTCTAGTACTATATAGCACAGGAACTTAAGTTCGACGCACTAGACCGCTCGGCCATAACACCCCATATGATGCCAAATATAATGTGTATAACTTTCACATTTGGAAAATCGCTTTGTTTGACGAAGATTTGATAATGATTTGATAATGATTAGACAAAGAGATTTCCTAATGAGTCATTCCATGTCAATTCAACGAGCTTTTGGACCTGACCCTCACAGATTGAAATGAAATTTGGTGTGCTGATTGGACTCCTTGAGAAACCCCCGAGAACTAACATTTTATATCATTTGGTCAATTAATTTTGGAGATACGGGTCAACGAACTTTGACTAATTAGCATGATTTGCTATGTTTGGACAGTTATATCTCTAAAAGTAATGGACCTAGAGAGATAAACTTTATATCATTTTAAAGCTCTTGAAATGTCCTTCATTTAACATCAAAATTGTATCTCGTACCACAAAAAAGTTATGTAAATTTATAACCTTTGCAAAAATGCGTATTTGTCAAAATGCGTAATTATTTATTTTTTTTAATTTTATTTGTTAGCTTAAGATGTAAGAAACATTTCCAGAAAGATTTGGGATGGGCACTCTTACAGTTTTTGAGTTATGATAATTTTAACATTGGCTAACATGTAAATAACATGTAACTGTGTATACATGTACATGTTATTGACATGGAATGACCCTAATGTGAACACACGCTTCTTCATTCAACAATGAGTAGAATATCTTATGTTTGATAAAGCAAAATAGTTTCATTCAACGAAGCAAAACCGTAATAAGAACGGTCCCATTAATCAACGAAGCAATTTAGCAGCCTTGGTCATACATGCATATCCAGTGTGAAGTGTCTAAGGGCCAGCGAATCATGTTTGGCGACTTTACAACTAGTTTTGGAATGACTCGGCCGTACTTCTGGGGCAGATTGCAATATGCGGTCTAAGACCGGTCTATAGGCTTAGCCGGCTAACGCGGCATCCACTAAGACCGCGCTTGCAATATCGTTGTCTTAAAGTTAGACCAGTCTTAAAATTGAAGACCACGGCGAGCAGGCTATAATTTTTGGACACCGCGCTACATCTTGTAATCTTGCATGAAAAAAGACGAACAAAACACACATAGTGCCCATTAGAGCCTTTTTAGTGCTATTTTATAACTTTCGCGGTCAGTTTCTCTGCAAAAACTGCACCACACACGCGTCATCAAGTGGCTTCGTGAAATCACGCAAGGATAGCCAGCTGCGTCACTTTCCGTTTAGATGTGTGTTTTTCGGCTGGCGCAGCCATACTTCAGTTAGACTGGTTTATTGCAATGGGCTAAACCAGTGACTAAGCCGAGACTGGCCAAGTTGGATAGCTGGCTATAAAAGACCGGTCTCAGACCAGTGGCTAAGTCAATTTTATTGCAATCCGCCCCTGAAGTGTTTTTAGAGGGGAAAACGGATTATTTTAGTCTGGGTGTACAAGTCTTTTGTTCGGGCAGCAAATTTTTGTCCGGGCACTTCTGATTATTTAGTCTTGGCATCACGCCCGGACAAAACAGCTATTGGAGAACCCCGAGTACACGTGCCTTGAAATACTTCTTCGACCAATAGAGGGCCATAACTAGCCTTTATGCACAAAAACGGTGTCACTCGACCTCATCTATACTACTCACCGATAGGCGTCTTGTTGTGGTTTTCATTGGACACTCGGCCCACTGTCGCCATACATCGCTCACTAACGCTAATCTGCCGTTTAGAAGGCAGTTGGAGGATCACCTGACCACCGGTCTTGCGTAGCAGTTGCGCGTTGGTACCAGCCGCTCGTGCGTAGCACCCCCCTTCACCTTCTAACACCTCAACACTGTGTACTAGGCTACCGATAGGCAGGGCCCCTAGTGGGTATGCGTCTCCTTCATTTGCAGCAACTGTGGACGAGTCAGGGAACAAGCATTAATTTAAGAAATGTTAAGTGATATTAGTGGAGGGACGTGGTCTAGTGGAAAGCACGTTAACATTCAGGGCCCATGTGCATAAAAGGCTACTAGTTTAGCTGCCAACTAGTGCTTAGTAAGATTATAAATTCCCTAGTTTATACCTACGGAGTTGGCAACTAATTTGTGTTGCATAAAACCTCACTAGGCACATTGCTTACTAGTTGCATACTAGGACAATTTGGTTTGTAACTGATTTGGGTGCTATGGCCTTGGAGAGGAGGTGATTATGTCAGATACAATAGGCTTGTAGACAAGTTTATTGTGTTTGAGCTTCGAACCACATTCCAACTGAGCATAACTCATTTCTAAGGGTCTTTGTAACATTGCATTACTGCCCAGTACTTACAAGTAATCCGTCATTGTGAAGCAAAGCTTAGGCACAAAGTTGTTTAGCTCCATGATTCTACGAGCCATGTTGTCCAAAGGCAGACTGATTAGTTGTCATCTAGTGACTTAGAGGTACCCCAGATCAACTCTAACTTTTGCCAGAATTTTAGAATGTTACTATATCTAGTTGGGTTTTATGCATCACAATTAGTAATCAACTAGGCTTAGTAAGCAACTTAAGTCCATTTTAGTTGCCAACTAGGCCTAGTAGCCTTTTATGCACATGGGCCCTGGTGATTAAGTCCTTGATTTGAAGCCTGGTCAATGCCATCACGTTGTGTCCTTATACAAGACACTTTACTCCACATTGTCTCTCTCCACCCAGGTGCACAAATAGGTACCACGAAGTACTGGTTGGGAAACCCAAGTGCTGGGGGTAACCTGTAACTGGCATCCCATCCAGGGGGAGTAGCAATGCTCCTCGTCACTCCATGCCATGGAAACTATTAAACAACCTGTTGGGGAAACCCAACTAACTGATGGGGTAAACCTGTGATGGACTGGAATCCCATCCAGGAGAAGTAGCAATGCTCCTAGTCACCATGTTCCAGGGGAAACCTTTATCCAAGGGACATTATTTAAAGCAGGAAATGGAGTATGAAATGATAATTAAGATTTAATATTATTAATCGCTTGTTTATCATTGAAAACAAACACCAGTTTTTACTGGGCTTGTAAACATGTCATTTTTTGCAGCTGACCTCAGAGGTCAATCGGGAATAGCCCCTGTTCAAAATGTTGCTCAAAATTTGTTCTAAATACGGCGCAGCTTATGCGCGTCACAAAAAGAAATTTAAGCTTAAGATCCTGATGCACGTGGCAATCTGTAGACAATCACTGACCTGACATCCGCCCAATGGCGCCTGAAGTCTGTATGATATCCCCAGCCTCCATATTAACCGTAGCCAGGATCCAGCGCTTCTGGTTACCTCCAGCCACCATGGCAATATTGGCCGTCCGGCAAGGGTCGTGTCGAACGAACAGCACCTTCTCCGTTAATGGTTCACCCGTCGCGGGGCCGACGCGATGGAAGTCAATCATACGGTAGCGTCTTTTGTGGCCCCCTCCACGCCCTGTGATGGTGATTCTACCTACAGACGAACACAAAGTCGGTTATTTAAAGGCTGTCCAAAGTTGTCAACATTTTCACAGTTCTACAGAGTAGCATTTTTCAAAACAACCCCCTTTTCACTCCCTTTCCTCAAAATACTACTTTTCAACATTTTTTGTCACTACCATGAAATGTCAAAATGTTATAGTGCATGTAAAGTCCTACACAGCCTTCAACGCCCCTCACCCCTCCTACTTTTTGTAGAACAGTAAAAATGTTGGCAACGTTGGACGCCCCTAACATTTTATTCAAATTTTCTCAATTCAATACAGGAATTTCAAATGAAAAACATGCGAGTCAGTGTTCTTTTTTGTAACAATATCTGCAAATGCAAAGACATGTGACGTAACACAATGGTTCAGCATCTGAAATAAGGCTGCCAATGGAGTGAGCTGACCTCTGGGTCTGCGTGCCTCTTTAAATAACTCTAGAAGTACAGGCACTTCAGAGTAGCACACCCTGTCTCAGTGGCTCTTACGGAGGCTGGTGCAGTCATGTTGCCACAAGAAGAGGAGGTCATACACATTACTGTGACCGATAACATACACTCAACGAAAAAAGAAACACATTTTTGCAAAGTATACTGCCAATGTTGTGCAAATTAGCCACCACAGAGCAGCAAAATTTCACACCATTCATGTGAAGCATTGTAAATTTCATCTGTACCAATTAGCCTTCTGCGTGTAACATTGCATAACGGCCGGCACCCCGAATTCTTCACTTCCAAGTGGAGGTGCAGTTTAGAAAAATTACATACTATGCTGTTGTTGCTATGTGGTGCGTGCTAATGTCTACCAATCAACAGTATGGTTGCTTTTTGCCGTTCTCTCCTACGGTTAACACAGTATTGATTCTGTACTTCACACCTGCCGTGTGCACCACATAGCAACACAAATTCAGTCTGGTCAAGTGGATACTACGTGTGCATGTGAAAGAAAGTACTTCAGACTAGTCTCGGTTTATGACCTTGTCACCTTGTGTCTCAAAATATCAGACGACAGTAGGTGTCCGTTTTCTTTTTTTGTTGAGTATATAATATGTTACGATCTTTCAAGGTTTTCAGTCAAAATTTTGGAAAGAATTCCGTTCACTGGTCGCCACTAATTAGGGATTAAAAGTAGGTTTGGCCAATCTTAAACATACGTTTAAAACCAGCTAGGGGTCTTGGGCACTGATAATGCCCGATCCGCTAGGCGAGGGCATTATCAGTGCCCAGGACCCCTAGCTGGTTTTAAACGGGTTGTTTAAGATTGGCCAAACCTACTTTTAATCCATTCATAAATACCTTTTCGTGTAAATCGGTAAAACTCACCAAAATTAGCTCGTCGTTTTGCATTCACTTTCCTACACCCACAGTATCAACACCGCGTTCGTAGAACTGCTAGCTGTGCGTCATGTTGTTTTTATTCGATCGCGCGCATACGACTGGATCTAAGTGCACAATTTGCTTTCGGGCGCGTGCAGTTTCTTTGTGCATGTGCGTGTTCCGTATACGCACTGACTAGGGCACAAACGCATGTGCACCTGTCCATGGAACAGGTAGAGATAAGATTTTACCTGTCCGACAAAATGTTTTACCTGTCCAAGGAGGTATTGTACAGAAATGAAATAAAACTCCACAAAGGAATGCATCTGATTTGTTCTAACGTGGAATTTTAAGGTTGTGTTTGAACCAGAAACACGCAGTAGCAAAAAGACGTGT